>CM068370.1:435295818-435448318 GCA_034769895.1 Magicicada septendecula | reverse complement strand
TTGTTTAGGTAGTCTCACACCACCCATTCTCTCGATATGCTGCCTCCATTTTATTCAACCCATCTTAGAATATCAACCCAGAAAACAAAGTTGTGGATTTTTATTAACGATCAGTCTATAGAACAATTATCTCATTACAACTTTCTAGGGTGCGATGTAACTTATGAGTATGACAACGACATCGATATAAAAATAAATAGATTTTTCAAATGATATGTGGTGCTGTGCACAGAACAGTGGGAAATAAGACAAGGAAAGACAACAAGATAAAATTCTATAAAGTAATGGCAACACCTGTTTTAACTTATGGAAGTGAAACTTGGACGATTACGAGAAATGATGAACGAAGAATACAAACAAGTGAAATGAAGTTCTTGATAAAGCCAAATGTTGCACCCTTAGAGATCAAATCAAAATGAAGATAGATAAATCGAGTTAAATGTATATTATATGGCCATCAGAATAAAGAAAGGACAGATAAAATGGAGGTGATTGTGAATATGAAACAAATTTCACATCACGTTATGTAATTTTTCATGGTTTTACTCCACTATTAATTTAAATTTTAACTGTACCTTACCAATGTGTTAATTTTTTGTTCGACACATAGGCCTACCATATAAATATTGGTAAGCGAAGGGTTGAGCTTATTGGCCATATTGCAAGAATTTGATAAAAACAATAAAAAAAGGAAAACAAATTTGCATTGAAAAGAAAAGAGGAAGAGGAAGACCGAGACTCCAATATATGAAACGGAAAGGGCAGAGAATAACTGCTACCAACCGATCTGCGGATTGCTAACTAAAGACGAAGAGGTCATACTATAAATGAGTAGTGTGCATTATAAGCTGTAAGTGAATATTATTAAAAGAACAATACACTGACAAACACAGATATGATGTTATACTTGTATGTCAATAAATATATTGGGTTGATAATAAAAAATGCATTTGTGGTCTTATGGCCGAAATTTCCATAACTCCCCATGCTGGATCCGCTCCTGCTTGGAAGAGTGGCATACTTGGGAGTATTTTCCGGGATGAGAGAACTGCAAATCGCCTTCCACTTTTGGAAGAGAGTTTGATAGTACTGTAAGAAAAACCTTTGTGGTAATGATAGAGAAGGTACTGAATCTAATCGTTTAAAAAATGTTGACGATGCTGAAGTAAATGTAGTGACTTTTTAAATGCTAATTAAAATTCATGTTTTTATCCAAAATTTAGATTTTGGACCTCGATTCTTTTTCTCATTCATGATTTGTAAAACTTTACTTTTCTTTTTTTTTTTTTAGATACTCCTTTCACTTCCTCTGTAGTGACATCGTTCGTAAATCTATTGTTTCATTGGGCTTCCATTTTTCTGTGAACGATTCTGACTGTTCAACCCTAAGTGTTATAAAAGCGTTAGGTATTTTTTATTTTTAAGTGGAAAAGGGTCTGAAACCCTCGAACTTGGCTACGTCACTGTGGATCAACAGACCAAACGGACTACTACTGGCAAAGTAGGAAGATACAAAACATATTCAGAGATCTACAAATGAAGGGCTAGTTGCTGCCGTGAGTACTCGCATTTACGAGTTTAGACAGTATACTACATCTTGTATAACTATTTTACGGCGTTTAAATCGTTTCCCCCTACGAGGCTAGGAATCCTGAAAATTATCTTTCTCACTACACACATAAGTAAAACGTTTGGCAGTGCCTGACAGAAGAAACAGCTTCAACATAACCGACGTTACTGCTGTATAAAGCCACCGCTGTATTGTATTTAACTCCGACGTCTCGTTTAATATCCGATAGTAAAACTGAACAACAACGTTGCAGAGCGATATCTCGTTACATTACAGTGTTGTCGTCTCTCAGACTTCAATTAATGCATTTTACTCAGATTCAGCGCTCACACTGGTTACTAGAGGTGGGCTAAACTGTTATTTTAAAATAATATGTATGAAAATACCGTTCCAAAAAAATAACAGCTACAAATACCTGTTATTACATACTAATTATACATAATCTATATTATCCTTTGTAAATAAGTCGTTTTGAGTTTCCTGCAGGTCTCGTATATAATATCTTCAAATAAATACACTGCAAGTAGGTTTATTTTCACCTATATAAACCTATTAATATATTAATAAACCTACCTGCAGTGTATTTATTTGAAGATATTATATAACCTATACTATATAATTTGTTATAAGTAATAAATTGAAACTAAAAGTATTAACAGTGTTACTTTACACTGTGACTTTATTAAACTATTACTGTTTAAAAGAAAATAAGAAATAATAGAATTTATAGGCCTATCTCCCTTTGGGAATACCAATTTAAGTTTTACTAGGAGTAAACAAACTAACATTGGTTAGACAAATCAGTTGCGAAACTCGAGGCAATGAAATAATTTGGAGTACACGTAATACCACAACAAATAATATGAAAAAACATCAGAAACGTATAATAAAAACATAACAGTAAGCCACAAGCGTGAATAAATAAAATTTTACAATTAAAAATAATAACAACAACTGTAATAAAATAAATAAAAATAAATAAAAACTTATAAATATTAAGCAACAACAAAAGTAAATTAAATACATTACATACCTGGATAATTCTCAGATCCATTCACCAGTGTACACAGAATATACAAGTCATGAACTAATATTTGTCACACCTATCCACATTACAATTTACTTCACTCAAATAACACATTATAGGTAAAATTAAACTATTGAATGGTTTTTAAAATACTAGAATTTCAGTTATTCAGACACTATTTCAAATTTGTATTTAAAAATATCAGCTTTTGTACTTTTCTCGATGTTAAACGTGTTCTTCGTTCAGATAAAATTATTCCCGCCCTGGAAAATATCCTTTCACAGGGAACGGATGTTGCAACCATGTTACATCTAGTTCTGACCAAATGTGCAAGATTAGGGTATACACGTTGGTGAGCTTTCCACCACAGTAAGGGATTTTCGCTTCTCTCTATTGGTGTGTCTTGAAGATATTTATCTACTTCTTGTATAGCCATTGATAAAGGTGTCCCTATTTGTTTAACTTTGCTTATCTGGTTTTTATAATGGTTCCAAATTGAAACTGTTTCCTCCTCTGTTATGTTAGGTTGTACATTTCCTTTCAATGCTTGTATTGGTTCTTGAATTTTTTGTAATTTGTGAAGATACTAGTTCAGCTGCATATTTTTTTGTATTTTCTTGAGAAGTATTGTCTTCAAAAAAGTAGTGTTTGTACCTGGGGTCAAGCATCAAGCAAAGTGAAATTGTTTTGCTTTTTTCCAAATTAGCAAACCTTACAGAAATTCCTTCTAGAAGTTTAAGTGCAATTTCTCTGACAGGTGGTTTAGTTAATTTCACACTTACCTGTTGTATTGATAATTTTAATCCTTGGGTTATAGGTATTATCTGGCTGGCGGTGATATATTTCTCTCCACTCATTTCTTTTTTTACCTCATCACAAGGTTGCAGAATAGCACACAGTCCTTTACAAATTCCCCATTCTTCAGCTGTTAATGTTTCTATGTCTGTTGTTAGTAATGCCAGAGAGTGTTTTACAGCGTCCTCCAGTTCAACAAATCGTTTAAGCATATAGTAAACAGAATTCCAGCGTGTTACAACATCTTGCAGAAGTTTTTTAGGTTGCTGAACACCTATCTGTTCTTGATATTTTGTCAGTTTTAAATGTGCAATATTACTTCTCTTAAAAAATTCTACAATTATTTTTACTTTTTTGATTATGTCATTTACAATTAACAGGCTATCTTGAACAATTTAATTTAATGTGTGAGCATAGCATCCAAAATGCTTCCACTTATGTATGCTTTGTATAGCACTAGTAATATTTATGGCATTATCAGTAATGACAATTAATATTTTTCTAGACAAGTCCCATTCATTTATAATACGCAAAATTTCATCTGCTAAATTTTGAGATGTTTTATTTATTTTGATAACTGAACAGTCTAATAGTATATGTTTCATTTCAAAATCCTGATTAATGTAATGTGCAGTAATTGCATTAAAAGTTTCATTTGTTGAAGAAGACCATGTGTCAGTTGTTAAGCAAACACTTGGTGCGTCTTTTTTAATAGTTTCTTTCATTTCATTTACCTTTGTTTCATAATAAGCTGGTAACAGTGTGTTAGCAAAATACTTTCTAGAAGGAATTTGATAACTAGGGGCACAAGTATTCATCAAATTTCGGAAACCTCTGTCTTCAACAACTGTAAATGGTTGAAGATCCCAAATAAAAAGTTTCATTATGGCCTCATCAATTTTGTTTTTATCAGATACTGGTAATTTTTTGTGTATGTAGGTTGATATTGACATTTGTCTTTTACTTGTTGGAACAGGTAACTGAAATTAAGACGGTTGATTTTGGAAGGTGTCAGTAGCTCTTGAAGTGGTTGGTCTCTCTGGACTAAAAAAAAGGGAGGAAGATTCAACTACTAAGTTTTCTTGCACATCTGGTCCTATTTGCAATATATCACCTGAAGAAGTTTCTGTTCTTGGCAAAGATTGCACAGCAGTTTGGGTGGATATAGTAGGAAGAGCAACTGTTGGATGCTTTCTTTGTAAATATTTTTTTAAATTACCAACTGAACTTTTATACGATAGACTTGTTTTGCAAATCTTGCACAATGCAATATAGTTACTAATTGGTTCAAAAAACTCCACACGTCACTCGTTTTTCTTCTTGGATCCATGTCACCAAAATTTTAAAAATAAAACGTATGCAAACCTAACCTAACACAATCCACAATGTCACAGCAATATTTAAACAGGCTTCCCATAGTATGGGGAGGGGTTCCCGATCGGTGGTAGGCATACCACCAGTGGTAAGCAAAAAGACCTAGCTAGGAAAAAAGTATTTTCTTAAAAAATAAATAAATACAAATTTATGTTCAAAACAATAATAAATTTTCATCGGACATAATTTAAACCGATTACCCTTAAGGAATTAGATTTAAGGAACAGGACTTGATATAGTGCATAAACATCCATTACAACAATCTCATCATTTACGTGAGATGTGTAATGCAGTTAAAATCACATTAATAAAAAGTATAATTATAGCCTATCAACATCAGCCACTCTATAGGTTATAACACAATATAATTCGTTATTTCAAAATTTACCAAGTTGGTGATTAGTATAATATATAATTTATTAGCATATAATCTGTATTATATATCTGCATATCACACGAGAATAAAAGTAACATCAGGATGAATTTTTTCCTTTATTAAAAACAGCTTCGTCTCTTTGCGCAGAATGAAGTATTCAGGACGAAAAAGTGGCTTCGTACCAGTTCCTACTCGAAATACTCCAAATACGCTTGATACTACTTGTTCATAAAATACTAGGTGTTACTAAAATACTACTGTTCCTCTGATACGCTTAGTATTTGTAATACGCGTTTACTTGTTGTTTCTTGTGTATCGGTGATACCACTAGTATTTGAAATACCTAGTATTTTAAATACTCGTGTACTGGCTGTTCCTTGCGTACCAGCTACATTTTTGTACGCCTAGTATTTGGCCTTGGCGTATTCGTTTACTTGTTGCTTGCGTACTTTCTGTGTGTGTGTGTGTGTGTGTGTGTGTGTGTGTGTGTGTGTGTGTGTGTGTGTGTGTGTGTGTGTGTGTGTGTGTGTATAGGAGCGTAGGGGACGTGCCTCGACTCGGAACAGCGTCGCCGCGAATAACAAGTATTTCAACTTTTCAGTCACTGTTACATCCGTTCCACAAAAATATCGTTCCAAAATACCTGTTACAGGTATATCGGCCCACCTCTACTGGTTACAATACTAGACTGGTCCACGTCAGATACGTGTCTACCGATTGCGCTCAACAATTCCACAAGCAGATGCAGAGGCGCGCCAGTAATATCCGGCACCTGTGTGCAGAACTTCAGTTAGCGTCGGTACAACCTTCCCCCAAATAAAAACTCACTTTATAAAAACGTATCAGTGAGTACAAATAAAATGCGAAATATATTAATTATAAGTTTATTGAACAGAAACCACGAATTACAAAAAAATTTATGATAAAACAATAAACATACAAGAAGGGTACAAAAACAAAAACATCAAAAATAATTTGGAAGAAAATAAAGTTGTTTATGTTATTTTTCAAGAAAATAATTTGCCAATTACATCTTGTTTAGTTTTACGTAAAATAACAGATAAACTTACGGTTTTATAAAAACAAAATATTTTTTTGGTAATTGAAGTAAGTCTGGTAATATTTTATCTGGCAAGAAGATCACTTTGACATTTGTGCTTTGCATAGATATCATGTAAATAAGAAACAGATAAACTTATAAGTATATAATAATAAACCTCTGCTTAAGAGTCCGTAAAGGACCAAGCCATACCGCACGGCTTTTGTATTTAGTGGGACGGTTGCATGGCTAATACAACGCGTCACAAGCCGCTAATTACGATATTCACAGCCATAAGTATATAAAATACATTGTATAGTTATAACCATAGGGATACGAAATCGTTCTGAACAATTTACCAATTTAAAATAACTTGCGACTTAATACGTCAGGAGCACCATACAGTCATAACAATTTGGCGAGAATAACCGTCCGGAGCACCGAAAAGGTTAATACAGTTAACTTAATGAATAATAATTTTTGTTTTTTTCAGACATTTCCTAAAATCTTTGGCGCCTTTATTATCCTGGCACCTGTGTGAGCCGCACGCTTTGCACACTGTGTCGGCGCACCACTGAGCAGACGACTTGAAGCATCTTCGACTTCCTTGGGGAGCAAGCTAAACTGGAGGATGTATATATACTTTGTCAGACTGTGAGAAAATTCCAGAGCAAAGAAACTGTCAAGTGTTGACTAATTGAAAACCAAACACATGCGCTGGTACACTTCATCTGCTAAACTACGGAATGTAACGTTAATGAAAAGAAAAAAATAATAATAAACTGGAATCCTCCATCAGTCGAGAACCGTCAGAGAACTGCTCATGGGAACCTGTGTGTTAGCAACTTTGGTTTTAAACATGTGGAAATCTCGGACCCAAGACACCTGTGTCATCTTACCTTCCTAACTACCAATCAACAATCAATTGAAAAATGGAAGGAGAAGGCGAAAGGTGAGGGAAATACGGTAAGAAATAAGACTTACAGGAAGATGAAAGAGGATTTCTGGGAAGAGTGCAAGGAACAATGACGTTCGTGTTAGCAACATGGATCCCTACAACAACAACAAAACTGAAAGCAAAATTATTTAACTCTGTAAAGTTAAAAAATTGTTTTGTACGTTTTATAAAATAAAATACATAAAGACAAAATATTTAAGAAATTATCAGAGCGAATCATACATAAATAATAATATTTTGAAAAAATCTGTACTTTACTCTCACAGATCGAAGCATGTTTAAATTCTAGGCCACTATCAAAATTGTCTCATTATCCCACTGATTCATCGTATCTAACACCAGGCCATTTCTAATTGGTGAACCTACTTGAAAATGTTTTTAAACACGATTTCTACGTAGACGATTGCATTTCAGGAACAGGTCAATAACTTGGCTACAGCAATTAACTTGGTTTCAGAACTACAGTCTCTTCTTGCAAGTGGAGGTTTCGATCCACGCAAGTGGGCGTCAAATTGCACTGGTCTCCTTGAAACAATTGCTTACGAACTTTAATAAAGGCAGCCTAGCCGGAAAATGTATGGAAACAAAGCTGTGAAGGCTATAGGACTTCAATGGACTTCAGCTTTCTCAGGATGAATTTCAGATTGTTAGTGGAATGAGTTCACCTGATAGGCAATCTATACCAACATACATTTTTGGTATTTATGTTTTTATTTTCCAACCATTTTTTTTTTCTTCGTATTGTTTAAATTAGCAGCCATCCTTACTATTTCTTTAATGAATTTAAAGAAAGATTTATTTCATTAAAAGCCTACAACGTACAGTTGATAGACGTTGTTTAAGACTTGAAAATGTCAGTAATGACGAAAAGCTTAGTCGAACAATAAAAAATTATAGCAGTTAGCAAATTCATTAAAGAAGTAACTTTTTTTTGTATCAGCGATCTAAGGATCGCATGCCAATTTCAATTCTTTACTCTCTGTTCTTTTCTTTTTCTCTAATATTCTTTCATGTTTTCACTGTGTCTCTTCTTCCTGTCTTCAGTCCACTTTGAACCTCCGTTTTTCTCTTCTACCCTGGACTCCTCCCATTTTCAACACTTTTGCCCGTAAAACGTCTCTTTCAATTGCTTCTTCTGCGTGTATATTATTTTTTGTTGTTGAGTTCTTCCCCCACAGACATTTGAAGATTTGCTTTGTCAACCTATTGTCGTCCATTCTATATAAATGTCCAAAAAATAATAGTCTTCTTTTTCTAATTGTTTTTGTTATATATTCTATTCTTTGATATATTTCATCATTACTTTCAACCTTCCATCATTATTTCATTATAATTTCCTACCTTCAGAAGTTTTTCGTGGGCCTAATATTTACCTAATAATTCGTTTTCCCAATATTTCTAGTTTGTCTAAATTATAAGTCAATGCTAGGCATTCACTAGCATATAGGCATTCTGGCTTCACTAGTGTACTGTAATGCCTTATTTTCGCATTTTTAGATATGCACTTTTTATTGTAAATATCTTTAGTTATACCATATGCCCTTTCCATCTTATGAATCCTTTCTTCTATAGCATATTTTTCGAAGACATTCTCTAAGCCGTTACCAACCATTTTATTTTCTTTCTATTTATTACTATACAGTCCCCACTCCTGTACTTAAATAACTACACTAAAAACTGGCCAATATTGATGTAAACAAACAATAGGATGACAAAACTATTCATCCATATGTATGTAAAACTGTTATATACGATTGAAACACAACGCAACTATAGAGAGAGCAATCGCAACAGCAGATATTAAATATTACGGAAGGAAATAGGCTACTATCGAGAAGCATTTTGCTGTATGAATATCTCATTTTTGTGTCGTATAAATAAGAAAACGTATTGAAGATGCAGTGCGCGGTAGGCGAAACAAGACGACGACACACTGAATATGAATGGCTGTGGCGATGACGTAAGTCGGCGCTTTGTGCGTGTGTGTGTGTGTGCGTGCGTGTGCGTGTGTGTGCGCGCGTGTGTGTGTTCACAGCCAGGCTGAACGTGATTTATTGTTGAACGTAGTGGGATTAGATAAGCATATTTTTAATGAAATATATTCAAGTCTTATATTTCTCATTATACAGAATAAAATAAGAGGAAAACAACTCTTGTCATAATGTGTAAAAACTGGTGTTGTGTGTGTGTTATCTCGCTTCTCTCGTTAAGACTTTTCAACAGTGAAGTAAAAATCTCAGAGCTTTGGTTGGTGCTGTTATCTCGTAAAGCTTGCGCGGTATGCCATAATACAACGGGACCCCCGGATTCTCCGGCCTCGTTTTCTCTCTTGATGACTTGACAAAACGAACACAAACCGCACTACGACATAGATTCCATTTGTCGCAAGATAACAGATCCAACGTAACTTTAATATTAATCAGCACTGTTAATTAAATTCTGTTCTGTTATATTCAAATAGGCCTAATGGTCATTTATTTGTTTATTTATTTTTTAAGTTTATTTATTTATGCAATCTGTTGATACATAACTGTTGGTCTGGAAACTTTCCATTATGGCGATATTGGATTTAGATGCAGTTCCCCATTGACAGCTTGTTTCGCATTGACAGCAATGATTTTCTGCAATGATTGAGCCGATAATGCTTGCGAAACTTAGTGTCCAGTTGTTTTCTCTTCATCCAAATGTGGTTGCGCCAAGTCAGTGTTTGTCTAGGTGGATGCCCAAGTATTTTATAGAGTCGGCTATATATTTTTTGCGGTCATGACAAAAAAACTACAGTTGGAATACAATTGCATCTTAAGATACAATGTTCATTGTAAAACTGTCTATTGCTGCATTAAAATTTCTATATGCAGAATTTGAAACCGCAAAAAAAGACGTTCGAGACTTCTTATCTGGACTTTTTCTCGCCCTCCCGATGCCCCAGCCCTCCCTTTCGACAGAGATGAACTCATTTCATCCATCTGCCGACTAAATCACCGTCACGTCCCCGGTCCTGATTGGATCGGAGCCGCTGTACTCTAACATCTCCTGGCCTTAGGTGTTGACCTCGTTCTTGGGCTGTTTAACTCCTGTCTCCGGCTACAGTACTTTCCCTGCGTATGGAAAACAGAGCCACTATCGTAATGATTCCCAAGCCTCGTAAGCCGCGTATGCTTCCTGGAAGCTATCAGCCAATCTCTCTTTTGCCAGTCATCTCGAAGGTGTTTGAGCGTCTCGCCGCTGTTGGATGATTTTATCCGCTGCGAACAGTTCGGGTTCCGCAGAGAACACTCGGCCACTTTTCAACTGGTCCGCGTTATTACGCACTTGTCAGACGCCACCGACAGGCGAGCGGCTATGGCCGATACGAGCGCCGTACTGTTGGATGTGAGCAAGGCCTTCGACGAAGTCTAGCACGGAGGTCTTCTCTTCAGACTCGCCCATTCCCCTACACCATCGTCCATAGTGTTTTCCCTTCGGTCGTACAGTCCCATCTGTCGCCGTCGGCGTACCTCCCCGTTCTATACCTTGTGTACACGAACGACCTGCCTGTCTTGCCAGGAGTCACGTTGTCTTTGTTTGCTGACGATGCTGTATATCACTGCACTGTATATACCTGTCCCCGCAGTTTGCGGGTAGAAAGCTGCAGCGTCAGTTGAACCTGCTTCCGAACTGGCTACGGAAATGGCGGGTGACGATCAATACGGAGAAATCCGAAGTGATCTGTTTCACACTAAGTGCATCTACCGATGCCACCCCCTTTCCTTGGAAGGGAGGCTCATCGCCTACAAAGAGTCGGTGAAGTATTTAGGCGTTCGGCTCGACCGGCGCCTTTGCTTCAACGCACACGTGCCGGAAACCCTCGCCAAAGCTCGCGGCGTCTGAGCCAAATTATCTCCATTTCTCTCGTGTTGCAGCCGTCTGGCCACGCACACAAAATGAACCATTTATTTTGTATTTCTCAGGTCAGTACTGACCTACGCGTCTCCCGCTTGGTGGTCTCTTTTGTCCGCCATCAACAGGTGTAGGCTGGAAGCTTTCCAGTCCCGAACCCTCCGATCCTTATCGGTGTCCCCTTGGTTTGTGAGGAACGACGTGATTCGAAGGGGTCTCCGCGTTCCGGTCTTTGTCTGTCTTTGTCCGGTCGCTGGCTGTAACTCTCTTTGCTGCAGTCGCGATCTCCACCTTCCCTTACCTGAGAACTATCAGCGCATCAGAACCTTCTTGATGATCCGCCATAAAGTCATCCTCGTAGTAACATCAGCCCACAGCTTCAGAGTTCACTAATAAAACTATCCTTCTTTCCTTCCTGACCGCCTCCTAGTACGCTTAGTCAGCTGCTTGTTGCTGTTACCTTGATCACCGGCACGGGGAGCAACCGACGCCTCAAGACGTCTGCTGGCTTGTCTTTAGACGGGCAATATCTGTTGCTCGATCGGTACCAGCGGCAGTGCCATAAAAATAAAGTTTTCTTTCTCCCCCGCCTTCTGAGTTAACTCGTTGGCGGTTTCCTTATCCAGTTTTAGGCCACGAGTCGACTAGAACCAGACTGTGTATATCCACTGGCAGCCATTGGACTCGATCCAGATGCTACAGTCAAGTGCAAAGACACCCCGCGCTCTCAATGCAATGCAAAACCACAAAGTACTCTGAAAAATTAAGACCATCTCTCTAGAAAACCGAGAGCACTTTTCACATTTTCGAAGAAGCGGGTAAACATTATGAATAATTAATAATGAATAATTCATAGGCCTTATGAATTTGTAATAATAATAATAATAATAATAATAGTAGTAGTAATAATAGTAATAGTAATAGTAACAAACAATGCATTGCTTTTACCTATGACGTTACTTACGATTTTGAAAATTAATTAAAATTGGGCCCACCTAGAAACCCAGCTGTACGCCCGGCCTACAACAACTTGAACTCGTGGGACGGGGGGGGGGGACAACAGTTGTTACTCTATAGGGTACTGGTAGTTGAGTTAGACAAGTGTGCGTGTACCGTCGTAACCCACGGTGGAACCAATCGTGCCAATGTGTGGATGGCTCTACGTTAGTGAGTCGCGAACGATGGTCTCAGTGCACCAGACCGCACCTCCTAGCCGTGGTAGTCTAGGGCTCTGCCGCGGTGCGTCTATCACTTACCCGGTACTCTTGGAAACAAAATTTTTGTTTCTCAAATTAATTCTGGGGTTGAAGGATTGCTTAAAAACCCTCGCCCAGAAAAAGACCCTCCTCGGAGGGTGAAGAGAAGGGAGAACTACACTACTGTGGATGCGAAAATGTTTTTGGCGCCGTCGGCCAGTACGCATGCGGTGCCCAATTATTTGATTCTCAAAATAAAGAAGGGAGATTTCACGAAAGTGAGTCTATTTTTAATAGAAAGATCCGTTACCGCTTGTGAGGGATCGTCTGTTATAGACGTCAAGAATACCGTTGAAGATCTGTCGATCGAGACCCAGACCGACCAGTAAGGGTCTAATGACTAATGACTAATATGACTAATGACTGTTGAAAAATATCGGCGACTTAGAGCAGGCCCGGATTTCCCACTAGGCACGTGCCTAGGGGCGGCAGGCTCAGGGGGGCGGCACGAGGTGAAAAATTATTTATTAAAATTTCATGTTTTCGGTTTTTTAATTACAGTATTTGTATTGGGAACTTGCATAATGGCCAAATTGAAGAAAATGGTTTTGAAATAACCTTTAATTATATCATTGAATAACCCGGTATTGACACTGGGCCTATCAATAGCGGTGGTCGGAGCGGAGCACGGTCGTATATACAGGTCTGGACCCTCCGTTGAAATTCTTGTTCGCTTTTTTGCCGACTAAAATAGTTTGTTTCGATATCGCTTGGGGCGCCTCGCTTTAGAAGTCAATCCCTACTGCACGTGATCATATATTCAAAGCATAATAGAGAATGTTGTTTAAATGAAGGAAATAACTTGATACATTTAATTTAGTTTTATATTTCACAATTCCATCACATTTCCCTTTTAGATTTAAGATCAAATGATATATTTGCAATAGAGATAGTTGAAATGACTATTTTCAGCAACTTTTTTCAGCAGTCAATGAGAATTGAATATATAGAAGTTACTTGTTGGGGGGGGGGGGCTAACAATAGTGCCTAGGGGCGGCAGGACACCTAATCCGGGCCTGACTTAGAGGTTGAAGTGAGATCTCACGCCACTTTGAATACCACAAAGGGAGAGGTGGTGTGCAGTGACTTGCTGAACTGCGCTGAAGAGGAGATTGCGTTTGGTGTACACCTACGAACGTCTGTGGAAATATATAAGAAGACGTACACAGTTTCACAGCTGGCAGCTACGGAGCATATCCCATGTTCATCCAGACAACCGGTACCGTGGTGGAACAATCCAGAATTAATTTGGGAAAGATGGCTATATCTACATTAAATGGAATCCTGTGGAATAAGCAAATTACAACAGAAACTGAAACCAAAATATTTAAAACCATTGTAAGAAGTATCATGACTTACGGCTCAGAAGTCTGGATTACCAGTAAACACACAAGAACAAAATTAATGATAGCAGAGATGGACTTTTGGAGACGTTCGGCAAGAGTATCCAGACGTGAAAAAATTATATAAAAATAAAGTCATTAAGGACAGAATGAATGTGAAAAATTCAATTGTTGATTTTATCCAAACAAAAAAATTACAGTGGTATGGACACACAAAAAGAATGGTACAGGAAATATTGCAAAGGAGAGTTATGTAATGGACCCCACTAGGAAGAAGGAAAAGAGGAAGACCACCTATCACCTGGATAGAAGAAATTCAGACTATATTGATGGAACGAGAAATTGAAGATCTTTGGATGGACAAGCAGCAGTGGAAGTTGAGAATTCAATCAATTCTGTAATCTTTGGTTGCGGAAAATGTGTAAACATTGTAGAGCCGCTTACACCTTCGACGTTAACTGCTATTGCTGAGATATATGGCTAACATTTTATCATTACGGAGTCATATAAAGCACGTTTTGCTGGCGAACAACCGACTTGCTAGAGTATACGACCGCAGTTGTACGTTCACCAGACCAGCCCGGCGCTCCAGCAGCGAGGCGCCGATGGTCCAAGCGTACGTTACGCTTACAGAGAACCAGTTTAAACTAGTCGATATTTATTGAGATTCCTACTTAACTTCACTGTGTCTTATCCATCTGTCTAAGGTTGAGTTAATATAAATTCTGAATAAAGTTGGTGCCACGGAAGAAACTTCACTTAAACGCTTTGTTACTGCAGAGTCATAGAACACCTTATTCCCAACTTTTAACAGTAACTTTTTAACAGTAGGCCTACTGGCATATTCATAATA
Source organism: Magicicada septendecula (assembly GCA_034769895.1). Lineage (NCBI taxonomy): Eukaryota > Metazoa > Arthropoda > Insecta > Hemiptera > Cicadidae > Magicicada > Magicicada septendecula. The sequence goes on along the minus strand of CM068370.1, from coordinate 435,433,848 downwards.
AAAGGTATGTACTTCTGTAATATAGGCACATAGGCTAACCGCCGCTTAATATTGCTGTAACGCCTGTTAATACCGGATGGATGCATGACTGGGTAGAACTTTGATAGTGGAACGCTATCGCAAGCTTTTGGAAGATCAATAATTATTGTATTGAATATTGTAGGGGACGTGGAAACGTCGAGAACAGTACCCGTCCCGTGGTTCTAGGGCTACCCGTAGGCTTTTTATGCTCAAAAGCAATTTTATCACCGGATAATCAATGTCCAATTTATACAAGGGCCGGAGGTAGATAGTTTATACACTATCCGGAAATGAAAATTTCAGGGAAGATATAAAGAGAACTATACCCATAAGTAATCAACGTTTGCCTATGACTGGCCAGAACTTTGATAATGGAATGTATCGTCAGCTTTAGGAAAATCAGTACATAATTGTTTGTTAGTTGATACACTCGACGAAAATGAAAATTTCATGGCATACGTGAAGAGAGCTATACCCATAAGTAATCAACGTCTGCCCTGATCACTACGCACGTGACCGGTGGCCCCTATAAGTTGTATATGTCTTCTACACTTAGTTATCTAAAGAGAGCGTCACGCAAATCTTATTCATGTACTACTTTTAACAACTGAGTTAACAGGACATTAGAAAAAAATTAATAACGTCGTTAATTTTAATCGTAGGAATCTCAATTTTTGATATATTGTACTAAAGAAGGTGGACTACCATTTGTCTACAAGAAGTGTTTTTCCGATGCTTAACCTCTGAGTTCTTACGTAATGAAAATGATAAACCCTAAATTTTTAATTCAAATTCGTGTATTTTTTTATTTAACTCTCAATGTAAATTAATTGAAAAAAGATTAAAAAAATTAGAAACTTTTGTTAAAACGTCTTTAATTGATGATTAAAATACAGTTCATTAGACATTTCTAGCCCTGTATTTTACGTTTACACGAGGTTATTAAGTGGAATGTTTTTACTACAAACTCGGTCGCCACGCGGCCGCTCCGCCAGTCACTTTCTTTCGTTAATCAGGGTACGGTGTACATCACGTAAACACATCACCTGGCAGAGAGAATCTGTTTGCGTGCGTTTCAACACGTTTAGTGACGAGGTGATAGGTAGGGAGGAGTGTTTTGTGTGTGTGTTTGTGTGTATGCGCGCGCGCGCGCGCGCGTAGGTGTGCAGGTGTAGGTGTCGCGTTGTTACCGACTCAGATCCGCTTATCTCATCCAGACTGTTGCCTTACCCCAACAGCGGAGTAGACCGCGTTGGATTGACTCGAACTTGAGACGAATCCACCACACCCCTGTATGCAAAACGATGTCGGGAACACTTACCAGCACCTTCGTCACACGCGTATATCCACCTCTCACTACTAGAGATGGGCGACTTCGGTCATTTCAGTGAACTCGATTAGTGCATCTCAGTCACTGAAGTGATTTGATCTTTAGGATTCGATGATTTGATCACTAGTCAGCGGGTCCACTTAACTTATATTGTTTGTATTATTTACGTTAGTAAATTGACTATAAGAATTCAGTTATATGAAATTAGCTGACAGGACTGTATTATTTCAGTTATTATATAAATCACTGATAGACAAATGATTACACAGCCCTCAAACTAATATTTTGGAAAGTATAAACAAACGTGATCGAGATTCGTGTTTTTTTAGAATAAAAAGATCCCGAATCATGAATAATTAAAATAATTAATACGGTATTTGTTTTATTTAAAAACTGCATATTGCTTTTCCATTATATGTCTTGTTTACAATAAAATGGCGACTGATCTAGTCATAATTTATTGAAATGAAAGCCAGAGGCGTCTAGCTGAGTCTGCTTGGGGTGAATCGTTCACTGATCGAGTCTCTTACTTACAGAGATTGAAATGGAAACAGTGGCATCTAACGGAGTCTGCTTGCGGCAACTCGTTCACTGATCGAATCAGCAAGTGACAGAGATTGAAATGAAACACTAAGATGGCGCCTGCTCGAGTCATAAGTGAATGATATGAACGGCAGATGTGTCTACCGGAGTCTGCTTGCAGTATCTCGTTCACTAATCGAATCGTCAACTGAGCGAAATGACCGAGATTGATTGGAAAGCTGTCCAGAGGCACCTAGCGGAAATTTATTGAACTACTCGGGTCAGTGATTCTATTACTGATCGACCCATCTTTTAAAAGACCGACTCGATCAGTCGATCACCTGAATGATTCAGTCAAAGTGATTCGTACAATCCTGAAAGACACATCTGTAATCACTACTATTGTTATTAGAAGCTAAATGACGGACTTTTGTATTACGCTGGCCTTAGCGGTTTGTGCGTAGGCGGTGTTTCCCGCACACTTTCACTTTTACTATAAAAGGGTTGGGCTCGTTGCGTCTCTGTCGCAGTGTTTTGTTGACCTTGTTTTGGTGCGCAAGTGTTCGTGTCCATTGTGACTTTTGTTGTTTTATAAGTGTTGTATGCTTTCCCTAGTAAGTATTTAATTTTATTATTCCTATTTTGATCATATACCGTGAAAACCGTTCGACAATGTTGATTGAAAGCTGTTGTTTCAAACTATGAGGAAGTCAGGACTTGACTGGAAAGTTAGAAGGGTAATCTTCAATATTTATAGGTTGCAAAGTACTGAAATAGACATAGATGGATGTAAAAAGGAAGCAATAATAAGAAGAGGGGTAAGACAAGGTTGCCCACTGTCACCGTACTTGTTTAATTTGTTTATAGAAGATGTTGTAACTCAGATGAAAAGGAGTTCTAGGGGAATTAAAATAAATGGGGAACGGATACACGGTATTCGCTTCGCAGATGATATTGTACTGATGGCTGACTCAGAAAAGGATATGACCCGAATGTTAGGTACGTTTAATAAAATTCTTCACGCTTGGAGATTGAGGATAAATGTTAAGAAAACTAAAATAATGGTTGTAAGTAAAAAAGAGAAGACATTAAATCACCCATTATGTTGAACAACACAATATTGGAGCACGTTACTGAATTTTGTTACCTGGGTAGCATAGTTACAAGTGGGAATAAGTGTCTGGCAGAGATTAAGAGGAGAGTAGCTCTGGCAAAACAAGCATTCCAGAGCAAAAGGAACTTATTAACAAACAACCATATTAGTATTGAAACAAGGAAAATGTTTGTTAAGGTATTTGTATGGAGTGTTTTAACTTACGGGTGTGAATCGTGGAGCTTAGGGAAGGTGGAGAGTGACAGACTTCAGGCAATGGAGATGTGGATTTGGCGGAGAATGACAAAAACTAGTTGGACAGATAGGAAGACGAATGAACAGATCTTAGAGGAAATAAATGAGAATAGAACACTGCTTAGGAGTATAGAGGTGAGGAAGATTAAGTTGATAGGGCATGTGATCAGACATAGTGTTTTTTCAACTAACATCTGCGAGGGCAAAGTAGTGGGGAAGAAGCCCAAAGGAAGACCAAGAACTGCATACTTCCGCAGCACAATGAGTGTCGTGAATAGTGGGTCCTATGGAGAAATGAAGAATATCGCAAGGGATAGAGTGACGTGGCTACAGCGACAAGGCATTGCCTTTAGGAGATGATGACCGTGAAAACATTCCTTATTATTTGTTAACTTTCTGTCAGTAGTTTATTTATTACTTATATTTATTAAGTATTAATTTCAGTTATCCTGAAAACGGCTGCCAATTGTTTGGGTTCCCGAAAAGTCGTTCCTTATAATTTTTTCTGTCATGGCAAAAGTCCGTTGTGTAGATTCTAATATCTATAATCAACCACAACCATCTTTTATAGGACTACTATTGATATTTTAATTTTTGATTAGTATTATCATTTATGCATATTTACTACACTGAACAGATCACAGATTCCACATTGAAGACCAAGGTCATCATGCTTTCATGGAGCTGGTCCCATACGTGCAAACATTATTGTATATAGTACCGTTTTGGAGCAGGTCAGTAATTTTGAATATATGAACAGTGTCATAGGGCACACCTACATAAGTTCAATAATATGTGTTGCACCATCAGGAGAACTCTAAAATTAACGAAAAACTAACACGGCTGAAGTTCTACAAGATGATGCCACTCCCAACACTTCTCTGTGAGTTTGAGAATTGTACTTTCACGAAATTGCAGGCCTGTTGTATTCAAGTGGCCATAATGAAATTGCTTAGGCACGTCACAGGATATACTCTTCAGGAACCCCCCAAAAAAATATTAATTAAGTAATAATATACCGCTGGATGGCAAGAACTGAATATTACGAGTATACTTGATAAGATTGCCCAAATCGGCTAAACTGGTTGGAACATCTTAACCAAACGGATGACTGTCACATCACCAAGCCATTTAAATATAAGATGAAGAGTTGTGGGACGTCCGAAAAAGCGCTGGAGTGACCAGCTGTGGTCTGTCTGTTTGGGACGGGAGCAAACCATATTTCGTTTAATCCTTGCTGAAGATGATGATGGTGATGACAGATTTACTAAATGCGTTGTTTATTTCCTTCCGGGTATCAGTAAATATGTACTGAATTCTCCTTTAAATCTGTGTACCATTCTCATGTTTAAAATTGAAAAATTTAAACGAGCCATCGTTCATACTTCTAAGGCTTTCACGTGTGGCGTCCACAGTGCTGGAAATAAACTCCGGGCTATTGGGCCGTGTTTTACCAATGTTATTCATTTTGTAGGTTTTGGTCTCACTTCTGGAGGTCATAAAACGACTCAAATAACTGACACGATGTTACTCAGTAACCACAGTACTGTAGCAAAGAATTGTGTGAATCGTTCTACGCACTGAAGATGGCCTCCAGAGACGAGGCCGAAACGTGTGATATTAATAACATCAGTGGACCACGGACCATCACTGGGTCATTACTTATTTAATTAAAAGAAAGAAACGTTTCGGTTACGTAAGGAATCTGTTGCCGTTTCTGCCTCTCGTTTACTTGACACAGGTTCTGCAGAGCGAGAGAACCCTATACGTCTACATAGTTTCTAACGCCTGTCGTTTGTATATATGATTCTCTTCCATTGGAGTGATAAATTGGTGTTAATGTGATTTGTACTGTTTATATTTACGATTACTTATACGTTAACTGATTATATATTGTATAAGGAAACAAAATACTGTTACAACGGTCTAACTGATCGTCGTATGGTACAGTGGAAAACAAAATACGAGACACCAATTAAGTCACCAATCACCAGCTTTAATTATCACAATTATACAGTTTGTAATCAACAAGATAGTCTCTTACAACACATCAAATAAAAATTGTTCACACGCAATAAAAATGTCAACTAATACAAAACACAATGTATTACAATTGTCCCGCACAATTATAAAAACACACAACACTTCGACACAATACTACGAACGTAGCGTGTTCTGTAATGTCGTAACAATACTTTTTCGAATATTATAAGGTTGAGCAGAAACACGCAGACACCAATGAGATAGACACGGGGGCCAAAGGCTGGTAAAGAGTCTCGGGGGTTATACAGGATGCCGATGTCTGTATAGCATTTAAAACCCTTAGAAATGCTCACTGAATTCAAAAGCTCTGCCAGCAAATCCTACTTCTACGTCCACGAAGACATGAGTCACGTGACCCCTGGGCAATGGATGTTATGTAGTGTTAAGATGCAATCGTGTTATGTAGCAGAAAGAAGAGAGCGAGGGGCGAGTTTCCGGCGCCCATAAATAACCGGAACCTATCGGCTAAGGGAGACAACCCCAACAGAAAAACCGGCAGGACAAAAGTCCGTAAGGTGGCAGCCCCACCATTTGTCTACTCTGGTACGAGATCGGTAACCTGTACAGAGGAATCTACTATTTAATCCCAGTTCCCCGATTAGCCCCGGAAATAGGATGGATACTATGGTAACGACAACGGCAATGAAAAAGGACAAACGAAAATGGATAACAAACCAAATAAGAGTGGCCACCTGGAATGGTAGAGGAATAATGCATAAAGAAAACAAAATAGCAAATATTTAAACAAACAGAAAATAGACTTTGCAGCTATCACAGAAACAAAAAAGAAGCTAAGAGGAAGGAAACAAGTATGTCGACAATTATATTATGTTTTATAGTGGAGTGGAATTAGAGAAACGAGCTAGCAAAGGAGTAGCGCTTTATATACTTAAAAAATGGGAAAACAATATAGTAAACTACAAATACGTTAATAACAGAGTAATCAAGTAATCACAATACAAATAAAATTAGAGAGAAGAAAAATAACAATTATAGCGGTATATGCTCCAGAAGAGGGAAAGCTGACAGAATATGAGGACTTTTATGAAGTACTTCAACAGATAATGAACCCGACTGACAACCCAGACCAAGTAATTTTAATGGGTGATCTAAACGCTAGAGTAGGAAATAGAGCTATCCCAAATATAATTGGAACTTTTGGAGAACAAACCTGTAATGTAAACGGAAACCTTCTGAGAGACTCCGCTACTTACAATAGATTAAAAATAACGAATACTTTCTTTAGGAAGAGGGATATACATAAATACGCTTGGACGGAGCGAGGTTGCAGATCATTAATAGGCAGTGTTATCACAAATGAAAAACTGGCTGTACAAGTTAGAGACATCCGAGTATACAGAGGTCAAGACGTTGGCACAGACCACTACCTGGTAGTTTCAAAAATAGATATGTATACTAAATGGAAGAAAACAAGGAAACCACCAGGAAACCACCAAAAGAATTACAAAATGAACAAGTATACAAAACATATCTATTAAAAGAGGAAAGTATTAAACTATTATATCAAAAAAGATTAACTGAAAAACTAACAAGTTTGGAAATCATAAATAATATAGAACAAGAATGGTTAAATTAACAACAAGTAGTTAAACAGGTAGCATCGGAATGTCTTAGCACAAAAAGAAAATTTAGGAAAAGGAAAGGTTTGAGAATATGGTCTGAAGAAATAGAAGACGCCATTAACTCCAAACAGAAGGAATATAAAAAAATACATTAATGATCCCACTGAAGAAAACAAAGATAGATACAAACGTAAAAGAAATATAGCTAAGCAATTAGTAAGAGAAACACATAAAGACTCATAGGAACGTTTTATCGCTAACATTGAAAATGACAATGTAACAGTACACATGTCACCACATCCACCTAAGTACTGAAAATTAATTTAAAGGCCACCACTAGAAAAAATACATTAAAAGATCTAGAATACCACCAAGTATACTAAAGAAAAGTACCATAAGTTTGAATAAGTGAAGCATCATTGAAAGGAATTCACTAGTAAATGCACCAAGAAAGAAGAAAAGAAGAATAAAGACGAGACGACCGACATACTATACCCAATAGATCAGTAAGAAGGACACAACACAACAAAAGAAAAAGAAAAATCAGTAAGAAGGACACAACACAACAAAAGAAAAAGAAAAATCAGTGAGAAGGACACAAGACAACAAAAGAAGAAAGAAGAGTCAGGGAGAAGGATACAACAAGGACAACTTCAAGAAAGAAGAAGGAAGGAACAGTGTGAAGAAGACAAGTGAAAACCTCATCATGTATGAAATGAACAATAGTGAGGAGGAGATCAGTGAAGAAAGAAGAAAGAAGAAGGAAGATAACCAGACCAAACACAAGAATAAGGGAAGAAAATTGAAGTATAACAAACTAACATAAACATTGGAAGAATAATTGTATTAAGAAGAAGGAAGAAGTGTTAAATAATTATGTGATATAAATCCCTAAGCTGTATAGTAAAGTCAACACTGACAACAACTCATTTAATGAACACATTTATTGTTTATGTGAAACACATTATTGTAAATAAGGATTAAATATTGTAAATAAAGAGTCACAAGCAACCTGAATGAGGACAAGATGAGTTTATGATAGCTAAATGATGTGTAGTTATAGAATAAACAGAGGAATATGCAACCAAAATAGTGAATGACCAATAGTACAGTGGGAATGATGTACATACAAACTCACTAATTAACAACAAATAAGATAATACAGGAGTAAACTAAATGTGAACTATTGATAACCAATAACCAATGTACAAACATGAAACGAAAACCAGTCGAATAGACTAAGATAGAAATACACAGCCATAAACAACACACTAATGTTTACTGAACCTATGACATAACCTAATCTGGGCATTCAGTTTCCAATAAAACTTGATAAAAAATGAATCAAAACAATGTTAGACCAAAATGTAATGAGCTAGGAAGTAAATAGAGCATATAAGGAATGTTTTGTACACGATAGCTAATAGTATAACAGGATATAAAAGCTATATTTATGTAATACAAGTACTGTATGACCAAATGCTTGTAATGGCAAAGTGACACTATGCAACCAAAATTATGTAATAAACACATTGTACAAAGAAAGTAACCCAATTAATGATTTTATGTCAGACAGAATATTATTCATATGAGCAATTGCAACCAAAATAACCATTTAAATCGTTTATATAAATGTAATTATAACTAAACCATTATGACAAGTAGCTGCAAGTAAAGTTTACAGCATCCAAACCTTGCTAATAACAGAGTCAAATGCAGAGTGAACTGCATCACAATAACGATAAGGTCCTAGTGACTATTTCAGTTACCAATTAGAAAACAATACAACTAAAATGTCTATGATATTAAGCATACTACCAAGTAACGCCATATAGGCATAACAAGCCTGATTCATAAGTGGTAGTTAAGGCATTAAACAAATAATGTAGGGAAAAAGAACACTGTCAGTAGTGACTTAACCCATCAATATTTAATTACAACATGTTAAAAGCTAATTAAATACTCTTATTACTGAGTAATAAGCAAAACAAAAATGTATGACAATAAGTTTAAGTGTGAATCTATGAAAACGGACATAGTATTAATATTAGGACATAGTTTTAAGGGAAAATTGTACAGTAGCTTAAGAATGAGACATTACAATAGAAAATAAAATAAAAACCATGAAATATTAATAATTAATGGTTTAATGGACAATAAGCATAAATGCTAAGTGCTAAGTCAGCTAACCCTAATCAGAAATATATGATAAGGGGACTCAAATTAATCGTCTTTCAAAAACACGAACAATGAGAGTAAGCACAACATCCTCAGTACAATTATAAGAAAGATATTAGACTTTTAAAAATAATTGTATTGTGCTTCGCCCTTCCGCGTGGGCGTGTGAACCAGAATTTGTTAATCTTGTTCCCAAAGACTGACGCTTATGATAGCGTCTATTTTGACGAAGTCTACCGTAAATAAACGAATTGGAAAAAACTGACCAATCAGAGCCTATAAAAAATCCGAAGTTCATCATTCCAACCAAGGAAGCACGGACAGTCTTTCAACAAGAGCGAAGCGGACTGCACGCTCGCCGACGCCTCAGAAAAACGTGCGTTTGACAGCAACACAGCGTCAACCATATTAACCTCAAAGTGAGACATAAATTACCTACATTGAAGAATCAGTGAAGTATATTTACAAGTGTACTCTATTCGGAGTTTATGCGCATAGGAGTGTGTGCAGTGTTGTGATCAAGTTTAAATAATTAATTAATAAAATTTTAATTAATTAAAAAGGGTTTATAATTAAAAAAGTGTAACCCTTCGAACGACGAGAGACGCAAGTATTCATAACCACAAATATAATGTTATGATTAGTTTATAAGCATAATAACTGAACGCTAAAAGCGATAAAAATTAAAATATCGAGACAATTAAATTCCCTATCCTTAACAGAAGGGAACTGATAAAATACAAATGAACAATGTTGAAATTGAACGTTCTGAGTAATGACAGTTTTAACTATTTGTATACAATAAATACCTAGGATAAGTAAAGACATTGTAACAGCAATGAAGAGTATATGTGCTCATATACTATCAGTAGACTAGAGTATGAAATATTTTGTTCCTAAATTCAATTAATAGTTTTCGCCGGAGTGCGATAACTATAATAAATAAATTACAATTACCTGAAATAGGAATATCCAATTTCACAGATGATTTTAATACCTAATACTGGGTTATCACAATTACTATTAATTAATAATAAATAATTCACTACTTTTAACCAAATAAGGTTGCACTACACCATACATAAAGCATGTGCCTAACTATGAACAGTGGTTCATACTTTATCTTTTTTCATTAATAATTATTGAATTTCTATTTTACATGTTTGCTCTAACCGTAGCTTTTATTTCAAATAAGTGTATTTTGCAGGCTAAAAGAACCTACTACTGTTATTATTATAATCATTATTAAATTTTCAAGTCGAACAATCCGACATAACCTATATGTTTGTCAAGACACATTGCATTACTAACCAGAGGCAGTCATGCCAACTCGAGCTCATCATTTGTTTTAGAGTCAATGTTCACTGTTAAAATATTAATTGTTAACCAAAAGGAAGAGCAAAACGCCTTATTGTATTGAATTTCACTGTGTGTTATTTGAATAAATTACCATTGTTATTTTTTACCAGTGAAAGAGTTGACTTTTATTGTGTCAGTAAAAATACAGCTTAGAGGAGAAAAACGAGGCGGTTGGTACCATGCTGAGAATGCGAATTATTCAAATTGAATGATTCCATGTTTTGTTTACAACCGCTCAGATTAATATATTTACAATCTTATACAATAATACTATACATGAGTTATTATGTGTACCATGCCTATGTTTGTGTATCTTAGTGTATAGGAAGAAACAACTGATCTCCTCACAACCGGTGATCAACAAGGTGTCAACGGAACGTCAAGTGGACATCCTAACAGTGAATATAATACATAAAATTAAACTATTTAAACAGATAGCTAATACGACGAAAAAACAAAGAGTAAGTACCGACTTATTCAATCCTGGATTCAACAATAGGTTGAATTGAGGGGAATAAGTCCCTAAACGGTAAAATAATAATAAAATTTGATATTGAACAATAACGATTAGCCGAGAGCAAGACCCATTAACAGTAAATTTAACCCTGAGACTATTCAATAATAATAAATAAACTATAAACGAGAGACGGATACTCGTCATATTACAACATACATGGACGACAACTAATATAACATGGACGACAGAAGCCTATAAAGTCATGAAGACAATAAATAATTCAGAGAAAGAACAATTAAGAATAAATGTTATAAAAGTCGACGACTGGTTAGATTACTACAAAAATGTGTGGTACGACGTAGGAATAATAGAAGAAGACCAACAAGAAGTAGTTGACACAAGAGGTTTAGATGATTTAACATTAGACGATTTAAATGAAGCTTTACGTACATCAAAAAACCGGAAAGCGGCAGGGATGATCAATATTAACACAGAGCTGTGGAAGTACGGAGGAATAATTTTACATTTACGCTTATTACGCCTTTTCTACATGTGCTGGAAACTAAGTTAGTTATATTCCCAATGATTGGAGAGCAGGCAAGGTTATATCTTTGTTTGAAAACGGTAACAAGAATGTTTGCGAAAATTATCGCGGCATAAGTTTACTAGACACGGCATACAAAATTTATGCCAAGATTTTAAACGATCGCTTAAAAAATATAATGGGAAACATAATAGGAGAAGAACAGACGGGATTTAGAAAGGGAAGAAGCACAATAGATGCTGTGTTTACATTGCAACAACTAATCGAGAAACGCCGAGAATACAACCTAAGTACGTACATAGCTTTCGTTGATTTTGATAAAGCTTTTGACCGTGCCAGCAGAGAAAAATTATGGGAGATCATGTTCTTAAGAGGATATCCACCACATCTCATCAGAACAGTTCAAAGTCTATATGACAAAACAAAAATTTGTATAAGCCTACACGGAAAGATAAGTAATTCAGTAATGACTAATATAGGAGTAAGACAAGGATGCAGTTTATCACCCACGTTATTTAATATTTATATAGATGATATAATCCGAAATTGGAAAGAATTATATAAAGAGGGAATGTATTTAGACAAAGACCCAATATTAAATGTAATTTTGTATGGTGACGACCTCACACTAATTGGGAAAAAAGAGGAAGAATTGCAAAAGGGATTATACAAACTGCAGCAAATTAGCGAAGGATACAATTTAAAAATTTCAATTCCTAAAACAAAAATAATAAAATTCGATAAAACACTAGATCAAATAAAACATTTTAAATACCTAGGATGTGATATTTCCTTCGATTACAGTAAAGATATTGACCAAAAAGTTAGTACTTTTAACCGTATTTGCGGAACTATCAGTCGGTGCCTGAAAAATAAAGCCAGGAAAGAGACAATGTTGAAATTTTATACAACAATGGCTGTCCCCGCACTTTTATATGGCAGCGAAACATGGGTAACGACAAAGGCACAAGACAATCGAATTCAGGCACAGGAAATGAGATTCTTAAGACGAGTTAAGGGCTGTAGTCGAATAGACAGAATAAGAAATGAAACGATTACACAAGAACTTCAGGTATTCATGTTAAATGAAAACATAAAATTTAATGGAAACAAGTGGCAAGAACATTTCGAAAGAATGCAACAATACAGGATTCCAGTAAAAGCTAGAAAATACAAAGCCAGAGGAAGAAGAAATTTAGGTAGACCAAGGAAAAGGTGGAAATCGCAACAAGCAGAATGCCTAAAACATGAAGTGAATAAGAAGAAGAAGAAGAAGAAGAAGAAGAAGAAGAAGAAGAAGAAGAAGAAGAAGAAGAAGAAGAAGAAGAAGAAGAAGAAGCATATACACTGGATGCAGCAGGGTGTTACGTAAGTGAGCGGACAATGGAAGCTGTGAATAGAAGAGAACAACAATATGTTCATTGTTGTCTGACACAATTATTAAATATTTTCACCTTGAATGCCTGAACCAGTTATCGTTCTTTGCGAGTTTCATGAGATGCTGCCGCTAGGAGTTCTGTCGGTGTCCTGTCTTTGGTATCGGCGCCGTCGTTCGAAAGATCGTTGTGCGTGTGCGCTCTGTATTATGTTCAAACAGTATATAGAATTTAAATTGGTCTGTTCGTTTTGAGTGTTGTTTCCATGTGTTTTTGTGTATTTGTATATTTCTAGTTGTTCGAGTGTGTATATTTTTCTGCCATTCGTGTGTACGTGTAAAATTTCCATGTTGTTAGTATTGGTGCATGTGTGGTCTGCATTAATGAAATGGTTTGCAAAAATTTTAAAAAGCAGGATACACCATTGCATACAGAACTACAAACAAAACAGAACCCACGCTACCAAAAGATACCCACAAACAGCTAAACAAATACACTCATAGACACACTCGAACAACTAGAAATATAAAAACGCACGAAAACAGGGAAACAACAACACAAACAACAGACACAATTTAAAACCTATATACTATTTGAACACATTGCTCAACACGCACACAACAATGATCTTTTTAACGACGGCGCGTCACAAAAAAAAGGACCGACAGCGCTCCCTAGCGGGAAGCTCTAACAAGCGAAAATTGATTCAGGCAGTGAGGTAATTTTTTTTGTTTTAATTTTTATCTAAAATAAATGTCGTTCGTGTCGGAATAATATACTATAGTTTGTGATAACATTCGGACACGCCTTGGACATTAAATCCAAGGAAATTTGAAGTTAAGCGTGAAGAAGTTTTCGCACAAAATAAGTAAAAATCGATACACGAACAACACGTAAGATAGATGTGTTTGTTCTTTATGTTTTAGTCCAGAGAATGTTAGTGTTCAGCGGCGTTAAAAAACCATACGGAGAGAGAGAGAGAGAGAGAGAGAGAGAGAGAGAGAGAGAGAGAGAGAGAGAGAGAGAGAGAGAGAGAGAGTGAGAATGGAATTAAAACCTACTACTCGTGTTCCCAGAACACGGGGTAAGCAAACAGTACGGTAACACTGAAATGGCTACACACATAAACAGACAGATAAAAAAAAAAAAAACAGGACGACGGACAACGCTCCTAGCGGTGGCATCTAATGAAACTCGCATTAGCAAAAATCTCGTTGAGACAAAGAGGTAACATTTTTAGAAAATTTGTTTCTAAAATAATTGAATAATTGTGTTCTGTGTCGTAATTCTATAATCTGGTTACCGATAAGATGCGGACACGTCGTGGACAACAAAAAAATCCAAGAACATCTTTGTAGTTTGTTTTGTGACTTGTAGTTCTTTATGTTGTAGTAAAAACAAAGTAAATGAACTACGAGGTGGTGCCAAAGCGATGAAAGCGATAAAAACGGCTGCTGACTGAAAGCGCTCGCGCGCGGTACCCACGATGAAGCAGAAACACGGTAAAACTCGAAAATCTGATAACAACAGCAGTGAAAAACGAGTTGGCCGTGACACGTTAGATAAGAAAGATTAATGAAAAACTTGACGCGTGTACGCCACTCTCACCGGCCAAGCCCTCGAGGATTGGGGCACGAGCAGGCCCCACAAATGTACACGTACTGTTTGCACCACCGCATTTTATACAATGAAATCGTTATCTACAGGGTGCCAGCAATTCGCTGGAAAAGTCTCACAATATTTAAATAGCGAATGTAAGTCGTCCAACTATCGAGCAAGTCCTGTCCAGGAGAAGGAGGTCGACGACGACGACGAGGAGGAAGAATATTATTTTTAAATTACTTACAGCTGGGCGACAACCCATTACTGAGTCAAGGACTTCTTTAATAGGCTCCACCAGTTGTCCTGGTCAATTGCAGCTGCTCTCCAGTTCCGGGAACCAAGGAATGGCGCGCATCATAATTCACACCGTCTTCCCAACGTAGTTTGGGTCTACCAACTTTCCTGGTGTCATAGATCTCTTCTGTGAGTGCCTTTCTAAGTATTCAATTCTCCCCCATTCTGATCACATGTCCAGCCCATCTGAGTCTATCAAGTTTTATAACTTTCACAATATCTGGTTCGTTCAGAAGAGTGTTCAGTTCTTGGTTGGTCCTTTTCCTCCCTTCACCTCCCACAATATATTGGACCAAAAATACTGCGGAGGATTTTGCGTTCATGAACCAAAAGTCTAGTTTTAGAAAGGCTTGACTCAAACTTTCTAGAAATGGTCTCGGTCTCACAACCATAGGTGAGAACTGGGCAGACCAGTGTTTTATACAGAAGCAGTTTGATGGGCTATTGTTCTGCTGTGGACCAATTGTTTTGGTCTGAGACCAAAGATGCACCTATTAGCTGAGGTGATTCTTCGCTTTATTTCTTCTGTCGTTTCCACATCCTAAATAAACTAACTTTTTGACTTTTTTTCGAAAGAATAGATGCCAATTTTGACATGCTCTCCTTCTCTAGCTTCCTCTCCTATGACCACGTATTTTGTCTTGCTTTCGTTTATTATGAGACCCAACCTCCTTGCGGGACCTTCAAGAGCAAGAAAGGCTTCAGTGACTGCTCGAAGAGATCTCTCGATTATATTTAAGTCATCGGTGCATCCTAGGACCTGCACCAACCTGTTGAATACATTTTAAAAATGAATTGTTTTTTCCTGAGACATTTCAGTTTTCCTGCTAGCCTAAAAACACCAGCTTTCGCTGCTACAGGCGCAGGAGTAACCTACAATATCGATAGAAGAGCTTCGCATTAAAAAATATATAACAATGAATAATGATTTCAACCGGAAACAAACAACTTTATAACATAAATCAATAAATAACACCCTTTTTATTCTTTTACTAAAATTATGTGTGATATTCATTACATATCAACACCGACCATCGCATAATCCAAGTATCGAAAATTAGTGCATTTACAGTTCTCGGTAAAGTACCGACAGAGATTTGAGTGTCGATCTTAAGACAGCTGAATCACTACTTGCTATTTTTTATTAATTTACCATTTTTTTTTTAATTTGCTATTTTTGCCAATTTGTCACCAGGGTTTCAAGTGACCTAAGGTTTACGCCAGAGATGTTGTCTATCACCTACAATTTTCAAAATGTATGCGGAGAAAGCAATAGAGGCTTGGAAAAAATGTGCAGGAACATGATGGTGTTTCCACTTGATGGTGATACAGTTTATTCATTACAGTTTGCTGATGACCAATTACTTTTGGCTCAAGATTTTGAAGACATAGAGTACATGACTAGAAAATTGATACAGGCATATCAGAAATGGGGACTAAAGGTAAGTATGAATAAGACAAATACATGGCAAAAGGTGACCTTCATCAAGAGTTGATATTGGAAGAAGACATGAAGAAGATTTCATATACAGGGGAGTACAAGTATTTAGGAGTAACAATTACGGCCAGTGGGAAACAAGACAAATCAACACAATTCAGAATTAATTTTGGAAAGATGGGTATGTCTACATTAAATGGAATCCTGTGGGATAAGTAAATTACAGCAGAAACTAAAACCAAAATATTTAAAACCATTGTTAGAAGTGTCATGACTTACGGCTCAGAAGTCTGGATTACCAGTAAACACACAAGAACAAAATTAATGACAGCAGAGATGGACTTTTAGAGACGTTCTGCAAGAGTATCCAGACGTGAGAAAATTAGAAATGAAGTCATTAAGGATAGAATGAATGTGAAAAATTCAATTGTTGATATTATCCAAACAAAAAAATTACAATGGTATTGACACGCAAAAGGAATGGCACAGGAAAGATTGCCAAGGAGAATTATAGAATGGACCCCACCAGGAAGAAAGAAAAGAGGGAGACTACCGATCACCTGGATAGAAGAAATTCAGACTATATTGAGGGAACGAGAAATTGAAGAAGATCTTTGGATATACAAGCAGCAGTGGAAGCTGAGAATTCGATCACTTCTGTAATCTTTGGTTACAGAAAATGTGTAAACATTGTACAGCCGGAACAATAAATAAATTTATTTATCAATATGGCACACGTTATTTATATTTTCCTTGTTGATTGTTTCATATAATCCTATACGAACTAGGACAAAACTCTTTGTTTTATCTCGACAACTGTTGAACCTACGAGAGAGGGTTGCCTTAAATCGACAAACATACCCTATATGATATATTGTAGAAGAAGGCGTTGGCACAGTGGACAACACATTTTCTACGCTTCGCTAGTAACGCATTTCGTCGCTAGCATTAATATGTTTCCTTAAGTAAATAACGAAATATCTTATTCCCACTGTGGCAGAACGTTAGAAGTGGGCAGCTTTCTGGGGTGGTCTAATGCGTTTTTCTGTTGGGCGTAATGAAAGATATACGGAAGGCGACAAGCCGGTGTTGTGTGTACGTTTCGCATCAATGATTTATGATTTTACGAGCACAATTTAGAGGACGTGAGCCAACATATTGTCATATAACCTATTGTTTAGCACATAGCCTATGTTCATACCGTTTCTGACATTTTAAAAATTATTATTGTTTCCTGTATGTATGTAAAATCTGTCTAACTATACGTGTGTATAAATATTTTATTTAATATGATATTAGTTTACAATCTATGATTTGTTTTCCTTGGTACATATCACGGGCATGAAGCATTTTGCCCATCGTCAGCCATATTAATGCCTGAAACATGTATCAAGTAAGGAAAATATCATAACTCTAAACTAATATCAGATTAAATAATTTACTTATAAACAAACGAACTGTGGCAACAAGTGTTATATAACACTTGTTATATATTTTGTTATATACGTACGTGTTATAACAAATTGTTTCACACACGCGCGCGCGCACACACACATGTATAGTATGTCATATATGCGCACTCGCGCGCGCGCGCGCGCGCATACAAACATACAAAACAATTTAATTATTCCTTAGGCTTTCACGGCCGGTGTCATTTGAATTATGCAAGATATCCGGGCTGTTTGGCCGTGGTCCCTGGTTTAAAACAAAACCAAACGTTTCGACAGCTCCACTGGCTGCCATCATCAGTGGTATAAAATTGAGTCTATACCACAGTACTGTGGGCCTGCACGTAGACACCCAAAGTGCAGAAATTTTATACCACTGATGATGGCAGCCAGTGGAGCTGTCGAAACGTTTGGTTTTGTTTTAAACGGGCAAACAACCCGGATATCTTGCATAATTCAAAAAACAATTTAATATTTAATACTATTTTTATTCAAGATTTATTTTTCCTTACTTCGTACATGTTTCGAACTTAAAATAGTTTGTCCTTTCCTCGGCCATCTTTATTTTGAATCATATTGAAATTATTACATGCCATTAATATTATACTTTAAATGTACATTTTTTTATATCCCGCATGCAGTTGACTTTTACGTTTTTTCTGCGATTCTTCCTAAGTAAAAATTAAAAAGAAATAATTATTTTTTTAAAAAAGTGTATACAAACATTTTTTATGATAATTTGTAAATTTCCTATGAAATTGCCAATGGCCGTGAAAGCATTTATTTAATACACAGGCTTTGATATATAGTTATTAGCCAACGGCATATTACAAAAGGTTATTACAAAAAATTACAAAAACCCAAATTTTAAAACTTTTTAAAGACTAATAAATTTTATTAATGAAAAAAAATATTTTGATAGTTCTTCAAGTACCCTACAACTAAACAACATAACTTAAATTTTAACAATTAACTGAATTACAGTAAATGTATAGATATGGGAATTTGAGAAATTGTGTATTCTATCTTTGTTATTTTAATTTTAATTATTCTATATTTTGTTACTACTTTGTCGTAGTGGTTAGCAAATACCCGAAATAAATTTTCCAATAGTTAAATAAATAATTACCGGAAGATTTAATAAATATATTATATACATCAAGAAACGGACTGTACAATCACACACAATAATACCACTTTAAAGTACCAGAGACCAACAAGAAACCACAATAACGACAAGCCAACACACAAGTACTACACCAGACGCAAAATCACGATGGCTGAGGATGAGAACACAATGCTCTCGAAACATGTTCCTAATAAGGAAAAAAAATCTTGAGGTATTTTCTTTATAAATATTAAATATATTATATACATCAAGAAACGGACTGTAGCAAAAAGTGTTTGAATTAATAATACCATACAAGGTAAAAAGACTATAGTGAAAAAGTGAACAAAACAAAAGTGAGGGTATTAAACAAATCAAGACAATAGTGTAGTGTAGAAATAAAATAGTGAAGTGAATAACAGTAATAAAGTGAAAAACAACAATTAATTAACGAAATAATAAATGTATATCAAATTATCTCCCACATAAACAAACATTAACATGTACTCAAACAACAACAAAACTTCCAAATAACCACATTACCAAATTATTAAATAAATATCAAACACGAAAGAAACGACTAATGGACACAAACATGAATATATACTTCAATAGACAATACCAAAAACACTAATTAACACCTAATTACATTAACATAAACACAAACAACAAAAATATGACTGCACAAAAAACAACAAAATAGGCACAAAAATTATGGATACAAAATAAAATTAATCAATTATACAGTAAGAAAAACAACATAACACTAGACATATATAAATTACACTTAGAACTAACAAGTATATTGCATCCAATTAAATGGAATAATAAATACAATGACATAGAAAGTAAAATAAAATTTGAAAAATACAAAAAGCCAAATACAATAAACAAAAAACTCAACACATTAAAACAACACAACAAAAATCAAGAACAAAAAAAACAAATACACATTTTATCCTCGAACCATTAACCTAAGCAATACAGAATTTAAAAAAAAAGAAACAGAATATTTAAACAATATATCAAAAACTAACCTAAATCACACAATAATACCACTTTAAAGTACCAGAGACCAACAAGAAACCACAATAAAGACAAGCCAACACACAAGTACTTCACCAGACGCAAAATCACGAAGGCTGAGGATGAGAACACAGTGGTTCTTGAAACATGTTCCTAATAAGGAAAAAAATATCTTGAGGTAATTTTTTTATAAATATTAAATATATGTTAATTTGAATCCCGTTGGTCGTTATTTGACACGATTTTTTATTACATTTCTAAACTCCCTTGACAAATTTACTGTTTCAAACATAGGCTCCTTGACAACTCAGAAAAGATTAAAATAATATTTGTGTCTAGATTGGGGGTTTCTATGAGTTTCTGATTGTCTGCATTGGCCTTACTCTGCATAGGTGTTGTATATTGTTTTGTTTTTTGATTGTCTTCAACGTTTAGTATATTTAAAATAGTGTCGTGTTTTGTGTTAATTTGTATTTGTATCAGTTTGTCTTGTGTTCTCTGTTTGTATATATCCGGAAGTTTTCTCATATATTCATTATAATGCGTAATTGCGGTATATGTTTTATTAGTGTTATGTCCCTGATGTTTGGGAATTCATGTCCTGGAGCCCATAGGAATGCTTGGTGTTCTAAACATGTACCAAACAAGAAAAAGAACGTCTTTAACTTAAACTAGTATTTGGCCTAAATATTAACTAATTTACTTATCAAGAATTAAATAAATTAATTAGACCTGTGGAACATTAAGACGACTATTGAAAAATAAAACGCATAGGTGACACCGCTAAAGTTCTATAAGGTCGTGGCTGTGTCGACTTTAATGTATGGATGTGAAACACGGACTCTCCTACAAAACGTTTTTTTTTTCAAAAATACAGACCTCGGAAATGAAATTTTTAAGAGCAGTTAAGGGTTGTAGTTTGAGAGATGTCTAGGATACGACGACATAAGGAAACATCTGAAGTTACAGTCGGAAGTTACAGAAGAGAGTAAAGGAATACAGGCAGAATTGGACATCCATGTGGAACGCGTATTCCTAAACAAACGGGGACGAGATATCGCGGAAGACCCTGGAAAAAATGGTCAGAGACTCTGTGAAGTCGGAACGGACTATAGCCCAAGCCATGGAGTCAAGAAGAATAAGAAGACTTATCAAGAAAAAAACTGAAGCAACAGGTGTTCGGAAATATGTGTGTGTGTGCGTGTGTATATGTGTGTTTGAGTGTGTCAAATTCAAGTACTACTTAGTGACGTCGTTACTCGTCACGATATGTCTCGAACCATTAAACCTTGATGATCAGGAAATTTGGTAGGTAGAATTCACTTAAATCCTAGACGACGCTCGCTATACAGCTTAGAAAAAAAATAAACAACAACTCCTAGTGGGATTAAAATAATTTGAAACCCACACACCAAAAACATATAATATTTCAGTCTTTTCTGAGTTGTCAGGACCTTAAATTTGAAATAGTGCATTTTTTCAAGAGAGTTTAGAAATGTAAACAAACGTCATGTCAAAAAAACGTACAACGGGGTTAAAATTAGAAATAAATCATCCTGTAATTATATATTTAACTACTGGAAAATTGATTTCGGGTATTTGCTATCCACTACGATGAAGGAGTAAAAAAAAGTCTTAAATGTCTTCTAAGGCCGGAGTACTATCAGCAGTTCGCCTTTGCAGCTGAACAAGGAATGTGGTGACGTATGCCATTCCACTGCACGCATCACTGTAATACTACACATTTAAAATACGTTTAACACAGTTCTCCCACAAGGTATTTCTTATAGCGAATAAAATAAAACACTTTAACAAAATATTCAGTAAATTACACTTACATACAATGTACGAACGTTCAATCCAATACGCACCCAAAATTACAACTAAATACAGTACGTGTGAACAATGTGTTCAGAAACAGTAATACTGCACCAACACAAGCACGCACTATCATTCATTAGACCCCCCGCTCCTCAGGCAAACTCGTCAGCAAAACTCGTGTACGTACAGTAAATGTTGTTTACAGTAAATGTAAGTAGTAAATGTTGTTAATATTTTCCGATTCCGGGCTTTTTGGCCGTGGTCCAGTGCTGTACATGTCAGCAGACGTTTCTACCGTGCCATTGTCAAGTTCGTTATCAGTTCCAAAAAGTGAGCTTCGATTCACTGCTAGTGACCATTTGGTGAGATCCGCGTTCGTTCGAAACTAAACTTTTTGGACTGATTATGGTCGTCAATGGCACGGTAGAAACGTCTGCTGATATGTACACCACTGGACCAGGGCCAAAAAGCCCGGAATCGGAAAATATTAACTAAAAAATCTTATTGGTAACTTTTTATTAAAATACCAAAGATAGAATACACAATTACTCAAAATCCCATGTCTGTGTGTGTGTAATTCAGTTAATTGTTAAATTTTAATTTATATTATTTAGTTGTAGGGTACTTGAAGAGTTACAAAAATAATTTTTTTCATTAATAAAATGTAGCCTATTAGTTTTTTAAAAAGTTTTAAAATTTGGGTTTTTGTAATTTTCTGTAATAACCTTTATGGCCATCGGCTAATAATTATGTATCAGAGTCTGAGTATTTAATAAATACTTACACGGCCAATAGGAAATTTACAAGTTAATATAAGAAAGATTTTTATGTACACTTTAAAAAAATATACTTTTTTAAAGATTTTCAGTTAGGAGAATTGCAACAAAAACGTAAGAATCAAATGAAAGCGGAATATCAATATAATGTACATTCAAAGTAAGATATTAATGCCATGTATTTGTTCAAGTTCTCAGTTCATACCAGCAGTAAGTGGTAGTGTCATTTTGTTCACATGTTCAGACATTTAGTCTTTTAATTATAGTTTTGTGCATGCCTGTGTGTGTATTCTGTGGACAATAATAAGAAGAGTTCAGTGGACAACTCTTTGAATTTTGTATGTTTATATCATTCGATTGGTTATTGTTCGCTTGACGAACAATAAACAAATTTGCAATAAATTATTAAAAAAGACTTGTACGGTAGTCATTCGCCTTGGGTTACAGCAGTCTGAAGTCATACTATCTAAGCTTTTTAAATAGAAAATCACGATAAATAAATATAACGTTCCTCGCCAGTAATGTATTGTTACGACGGTTACTTAGATCGTCTTGTTGTACAGAGGAAACGAACTAACTAACACCAGACGAAACCAGTATAATTACAACTTCGATTAGGACAAACAACGGTTATGAATCAACAAATGCACTCTTAAATAATAATTCAAGTTAAATTTATACAACAAACAACAATAAATATTACCTTATTATAGTTTCGCACTAATTAACACAATATTCATTTTGCACTGAAGCTCAACACACACTTCGATTGGCACTTGTATTATCGCAAGGTCTAACTGAACTTGCGCGTGTTAATATCCATTATTTATACCTCCGCCGTAGTTATATGCACTGTAGTTATATAGCGGGCCTGGATACCGGTAGGGTAATCGAGTATCGTGTGGAAGGGGCAGCTCGAAAGGACTACAACATTACTTAATTCTGCTGCGTTTGAAACAGCTTCTAGCGCTGCCGCATGCTAAGAGTCACTTAATGACTTTTGTAATAAACGTAGCATATTATGTCATAAGGGTTTTGCTCTCATTTTCCATCGCTACTGCTGTTTCTCGCATCTTTATTGCGAGAGACTTCTGTTGTTCCAAACTCCTCTTTGTAAACTCATTCCCATCTCTTTACAGATGTCCTCTTTTCGTGATCTCCTGAGTCTACGGTGTTTCCGTCGTCTAGTTAGAACTCAGTTTAACAATCGTCAGCCATTCGTTCCACGCGGTCATGGTGCTTCGTATTTATAGTGTCTAATATTGCTTTGTCTACATGAATTCGCCTCCTGATGTTTGGGCATTACACAAAGCGTTCTCCAGTAGTCCATCTTTATCGTTTGAGTCTTTGGGAGTATCTTTGATTTTTTCCACGTATCAAAGCCATCGGTTTTAATTTCTCTGTTATAAAGTAAACTGGTTGACAAGCCATAGTCACCATTTTCATCAAGGATTAAACCAAAAATGGTTTGTTCCGGTCCCAAGCATATAGAAAACAACTGGTCACTCCAACGCTTCTTCGGACGCCCTACGCCTCTCCATCCTTCCGGGTTATAATTCCATAGCTGTTTGGAGATGCGGCAATCATCCATTCGGTTAAGTTGCTCCAACCGACATTGGTTAGTCCTATCCAGCATACTTATAATATTCTCGTAATCCTCATAATATAGATGCCGTATATCTATGACGTGAAGTTAAAATAATCTCCGTAATCACATTAACAAAAAGTACTATATTGCCTATCAGCCACTCTGTAGTTGTAACCCAATATAATTCGCTTTTTAAAAATTTACCAAGTTGGTGACTAGTATAATATATAATTTATTATTATGATCTGTATTATACATCTGTATTATAACACACGAGAATAAATGTAAAATCATTATGAATTTTTTATCATTTATTAAAAACACCTTTCGTCTCTTTTGCTTCGTTTCGTACTCGTATGGCAATCGGCACATGCGCAGAATTAAGTATTCAGCACCAATAATTGTGACTTTGTACTCGTAGTACTCATTTCCTTGTTTATTCGTTAGTTGCGTGGGGTCCCGCGACTCGGAACCGCGAGGCTGCGAGTAATCGGAACGGGTATTTCGACTTTTCAGTTATCGTTGAATAGGGACAGGTATTTCAACTTTTCAGTCACTGTTATATCCGTCCCACAAAAATAATCGTTTCAAAATATCTGTTACAGTTATATCGGCCCTCCTCTACTAGCTAATTGCATTAGTGGGTCACAGTATACAAACACGCTACTCTCACTGAAGCTGTACAGTTAATGCAAGAAATTCTTTGCAACTTTACCCCACTGGGTTGACGATATCGACAAGTGTTTAATACGACAAACTGTTTTTGACTTTGTACGATGTATTATGGTAAGAAGAACTTGTCTGTGTCTTGCAGAAGAAACAACAGATTTAATCTTAGAAAACAACGAACGTATAAAAAAAATGCAACAGCTACAAATACTTAGGAATAAACTTTAATGAAGAAGGTACAGATGATGTTGAAATAAAATCAAGAATAAACAAAGCAAAACAAATAATTAGATCATTTGAATGGGATTTTGTGGATCACAGAAATTGGAAAAAACGAAGAAGAGAATATACGATGGTATGATTAAAAGCACACTGATGTACGCATCCGAAACATAGAGAATAAAAGAATAGGTATAAAGAAAGTTAGAAGCTACAGAAATGGATGCTTTGAGACGAGTTGGTAGATCAAAGAAGAAATTGGCGTATAAAAGACAATCATCGACTGCATTGAAGAAACAACTAATCTGGTACGGACAGCACAAAGAATGGGACAAGACCGACTACAAAAGAAAACAATTACATGGATAGCTAGAAAGCACAGGAAGAAAGCATGGATAGAGGGCATAAGATCAATGAACGATAGAGGACTAAACGATGAAAACTGAAACGACAGACGACAGTAGAGGTTTGGAATTGGACAACACCGTAGGACGTTTTGACCCCGAATTAATAGTATAGTAAGATTAAAGAATAAATTTAGGGATTTGCGCCTAACGAACTGTTAATATTCAAGTCGAATCACTGAGCCGGTGATATGAACTTTGAAAATTATACACACGGAAAAATTAATTCCCTACAAAAGATGTTGGGAATATAAACAACAAAGATGTTGTTGAAGTAATAGACAATGAATCTTATGATAATGTCCAAACTAATAAGTCACCATTCTGTAATTCCTCACAAAGTGCAACGAAAAGTTGGTTGACACGTTTGAAAATACCGTTTCATGAAGGCATGTTGAAATCCGGCTGTATAATTTAATTAAATTACACAACCTTAGAAATTAACCGTATACAACTGATGAAATTTTAACCTTAAAAGGGCATACTCGTATATATAATGAGCCCATTAGAGAAGAATTACAAGTTTTTAATTTGAATAAAAGATTATAAACTACGTTACGGCACTAAGAAAGCCTGCGTATTTTTCTTGAATGGTTTATTCAAAACAACTACATGTCGTATTGAGATAGTAAAATAGTTACGCTTCTTGGTTTTTATACGGTATGGAATCTGAGCTTTCAGGAAAGTTAATTGAGAAGCACCGATTTTACCGAAACGAGGTTAGCCTATATCATGAAGCTGTGTGCGTCACCGTTTCTAACAATTCCTTATATACTACCAAAAAAAAAAAAAAGAAATCTGTATGAAGAACTTTATTAACCTCTATGAAATATGAACAAAATAAGCTGATCAACACCACCCAGATGCTGGCACATCCTATTCATTCACCAGCTTACTGATGCTGAAAACAAAGTTACAGTTACATATAAAGTGTTTTAAACATTTCCAATTGAGTTTTAAAATAATTTTTTCTTTAATTTTGCATTCAGTTTGTGCTGCCAAGAAAATCGTCTCTTTAGCATAATTACACAATTACTCCATTTTATAATTGGCAAAAGTAGAAAAAAATCCAACAATGTGGTTCTTATTGTTTTCACTTTAGCCTTCAAAACCATTTACTGGAAATAAATAAATAAAATATAACAAAAATATTTGTGAACACTTAGAAAGAACGTCAGATTTAAAACTGGCCAAGAGAGTTTGGAAATATAAACCTGTAGGCTACCACCTATACCTACAGGATACAGGTGTGTGGCTGGAGGATCTCTTTCAAGGCGGAACAGGCAGCACCTTGCCTGTCTACCGTGAAGATGATGATGAAGGGCATACTTAGACTTAGATCACCTCTATATCATCTACACCTGACCCCAAGTGAATTAATCTGGATAGACTTACTTGAAGAGTTGAGTTGGAAGCCATAATGTCACATTTAGAACGGAAGATGTGTTAAGATTATGTGAACAAAGATTTTCCGAAATTGCTGCGTACGGGTGGAAAATTCGATGGAAAAGCGTTGGAAAATGCTGAAAACACCACTACTACTACTACTACTACTACTACTACTACTACTCCACGGCGTTACAGCTCATGAAGAGCCCTGCCCCCTCCAGAATGACGTTCCTCAACTCCTCTGTATCCTGTGCGACTCTTTGCCACCTTCTGACTCCCAGTCAGATCAAGTCTTCATCTACATCGTCCACTCATCTTCTTCTTGGCCTCCCTCTTGCTCTTCTTCCTCCTGGTACTCCAATGAATACTTTTTTCACTATTCTTTCCTCTGTCATTCTTTGTACGTTGACCTGTCCACCCAATTCTGGCTTGTTTTATTCCTGTGACGATGTCCGGTTCCTTGTACATATCGTACAATTCGGCGTTTGTCCTCATACGCCACATTCCAGTATATTATACCTGCATATATCCTCCTCAGAATCTCTCTTTCCCATCTTCTGATAATATATTCTTGGGCTGAGGTCATGCTTTTGAAGCATGTAATACTGCTGGCCGCAATACAGTTTTGTTAATCTGGACCTTGGAGATTCTAGAAATGTTTCTGAACTTTAGGATACGCAGCAAAGAAAAGTATCACATATTTCCTATGGCCAGTTTGCCTTGAATGAAAACACTACACAAAAACTTATAAACAAAGAAGACTCTCTCTCTCTTTGCATTGAAATCTGATTTAAGTAGATCAGAGAGTGACTTTGATGAGTACAACAGTGCTCATGATTGTATGTCTGGTGTGGAAGAAACATGTGTCAGTGAATAATTTCGGTGTAAGAATAGGTAGGCCTATAACGTGTAAAGAAAAATGTTTGTTTTGTGTCACACTGCCAGAGTACTTACGAACTGTACTGGAGGGAGAGGTTAAGTGTGTGATGTTTGTATTTCTATACTTTGGTGGGAGAAATTTTGTTACAAAATACTTAACGATCGAGTTACTAAAATTTTTGGACTGACAAAAGGAACAGTTTAATGCCGAAACTGACGGCATAATTGGGAAAAGCGTACAGTAGGCAGGAAATAAACGTTAATATTGCCCTTATACAGATGCTGATTATAGATTTTGTCGAATCGCCTTTGACCACACAACTTTGACCGAATCTCATAAATATTTCGCCACTGTATCTTATAGATAATGCATTTTACACAAGCGACTTACAGCCCACATATTCTGTCTACATATAGATGTCTATATAGATCTTTATGTTAATAATTTAAAACATACTAACACTTGGAGGTCTTCACACACACACACACAGACACACACAACCATGTGAAATTGGCGAGACATTAAGTAAAAATCAGAAGTCGTTAATGCAAAATTAGAAAAGATGAATCTTCTGGGGGTTCACTAACTATATATACGTAATATAAGTAAAATTTAATACAAACATGCACATATACATACAAATGTATGCACATTAATATTATAAAGGGTTGGTTCCTCGCGACTGGCCTTGATCTAACAGCCAGTCAGAAGGGAGTGAACGCCAGCGCGAGCGAGTTGCCATGGAAACAGTGACGTCACAACGCTCGTGGACATCCATCACGGGCTGGCCTAAATACGACCATGCTGCCTGCCGCCTGGCATGCTCTTTCTCGCTCCCTGTCTCTCTCCCTCTCTTTGCATTGCAATCGTATCAATCATTATGTTTTGTGCACACGCGCGCGCTCACACGGTTAGATACATCTTTATTTGATCATTATACCGACGCTGCGTCTTACGCCGAGTCCGCGGCTTGTGTGTTAAAATTTATTACTAAACAAAAAGCTTTTAGGGGCGTGAAAATTGAACAATTTATTACGTAAGTTGGGCCGGGGCCGGCCACTGACATGGCTCTCTCCGTGTTTACACTGTCAGAAATATTGTTCCACGGCAATTACAGACAGCCCGGCCGTAATGTGTCTTGTTTGGCAAACAAAACAATCGGTCTTTGTCTAATTTTAGTTTTCCGTTCTCAACTCTCTGCCGTTCCCCACTGTGTTCTGCTGGCAGCCTGTACTGTATTCCTTCCTCTGTTTGACCGAATGGACAGTGGTTAAATTCTGCTGACACTTTTTTGCTTAAAAATCGTGTTCGAGATAAGGGCAGATTCTGGTTGTAGGCCTACTACCCTCAAAACATGAAGAAAAGTCATTTTCCGAAAAGTGTCTGTGTTCTGTGTGTAGAATTTTGTATGGATGTGTGTATCTGTATACAGAACGATGAGTGCCGCAAATTGAAATAGAATCAAACCATTTTTTGCATATGTGCCCGAGTTGTAGAGAACTCGAGGTCTATTGATTTTGGTGAAGATTGGTTATGGGGAAGGGATAGTTTACCTGCAACGTTTTATGTTTTGACAAGAGTAAAGTACTTAATTTTGATGAATAAAGTATCATGAAAAGAATTTCTTAATAATCCACTATAGAAAGACAGATGAAACAATCTATAACTGAAAAGGGTAGTTGAAGGGGGTGGGGGTATTGGTGTTATAAATTTATCGACCGGAAACTTAAAAAATTTCAAAAAGTATTAACAATTGATATCGTTCCATGCTATGTCACCACAGATACGTAAACAAAATAATTTTTCGTTTTCAGAAATTCACAGATAACAAACGCTGGGCGGTATTCGCTTTCTTTCGAGTTGTTTAAATAAAAAATAATTTAATCAAATTAATTCTTTATTTTTAAAATACTAACAACTAGGTACAATTCGTATTTTGATTATCTTTCTCAGCGTTTTTACCAAAAGCATGCTGATGTGTTTGGTTTATTTCTGAGTATACATATTAAAAATAATTTTATAATTAATTGAATCGGTGAGAAGAAGAAGAAGGAAAAGATTCCACATGTTGTCCAAATTTAACTGAGATAGCCATTTTGTTTAAAAACTAAAGATACATCTGTTGGAGTATATAAAAGAAACATTTCCTTATTTTAAATGTAGTTATCAACGGGATGAAACTTTGTGTGAGAGCAAGAAGGAAAACATTCTTGGAATGTGTTCCTTCTTACTCTCAATGTGTAGTTAGTGTACTGTACATTCTTTCAGAGCGTGCTTGTGTTGTGTGTAATATAGTCTTTGTGATTGGTCAGTTTTAAGGTTTGTTTCTTTGAAATAGATTTCTATGTGTTAATTTACTTTGAAATCAGTTTAAATTGTAACACCGGTTGTGAAAATGTGTGAATCTGAGTATGAAAGCCCTGTTAAAAAAAGAACATGATGTGATAATACAAAAGAACTGATGAAATCAGGTAGGCTTAAAGGTGATGAGTTTGTTACTACTGAAGGTAGGTTAGTGGAGCAAAAGATTAAAAGATTGCTGGACCTAAATGTGAGTGGAAAAAGATGTGTACTGGGATGTTTACTTCTAATAACAGGGAAATTATTATTAATGGAAGGTACAATGGTAGACCAAAAATGAACAACAAATGTATTTCTGGTTGGTCTAACTATAAAAGGTGGTTCCAAATAATGCACCACTACTTTCCAATCCGCGGTCATAGCTTTCTTCCTTGTAACCAAAACTTTGCAGTTGTAAAAACAATCACTCGTCGGCATGACCGGATTAACACACCACTGCAGTGTGATGGAATGATACGAAGTTATAAAACAACAGAGCCATTGTTCAAAATAAGATCAGTGGAAAGTCAAAAAATGTTAAATTTTTTTCAAGAGTACCTACTGGCCTAAATATTTCAAAAGAAGTACTAAAAGCTTTCACGATAGAGATATGTTCAACGTAAGCAAATATCAACATTTCATCTACAAGGAAGAACAAAAGGGACTTGTGCTAGCACGCGAGTTTATTGATACTATTCACAATAAAGAGTTCAAGCTTTACAAGGGGGGGGGGGGGTGATATTTTACTTCCTGTTAGCAATTTTGATGATAGGAAAGTTCCTAAAAACAACAAGACGATAAAAGATATGGCTAAAATTCTACAGCATATACCAGATGAACACAAAAATTTTACAGAAATATTTTGTCGTAGCCTATATCAAATACACAAGAAGATAATGGTGACCTACTAAGTGATTAAAGTATACTATTAATATAGGAAAAGGAAAACATTGGTTACTTTTACTCTGTATATTTTTGTTTATTTTTATGATAATATTCGAAGTGATTAAAAGTGTTACTAACTGAGAATCGGAAGACACTAGTTATTTTTAGTTTTTTGTATATCCTTCTTTGTTATTTTGTAATATGCAAAACATAAAAAGATTGCTGTGAATCTAAACAATTGTACGAACAACAGTAAAAAGTAAATAAAATATTCATTTACGATTTGTTTTAAATGTTATCTGTTATCGGTTGGAACTGAGATCAAAAAGGAAAAGATTCCACAAATTTTAGTATCATGTAACAGCTTACTTGTTCAAATTATGGTAATATTGTAACTTGGGACCTTTAATTATAGTATTATTGAGTAGAATGGAAGTTTTCCCATACAGCACTCATTCAGCCACAAATAGGGTTTTTATCGTTTTCTAAAAATGATGATCAGTGGAATGTTTTCCTTCTTCTTCTCACCTATTCAATTAGAATATGGAAGTCATGTATAGTTATTCTCAATACTAATTTTTTAATCGATACGAGCGTCTACAAAAAGCGATATTCAATTACTTCAAACGTCTAATTCAAAAGTAACGTATTACTGAACTTAAATTTCGTTAAGTGAAACTTAAAATACAGTGGATTCCGCTTTATCGGGACACATCGGGACCGTATGAAGTTGGCCCAATTAAGCGGCCTTGTTAACCGAAATTTCTAAAAAGTAAGCAAATAAGCATTATAAACCAAAGTTTCTTAAGAATGGTAATCCCAAACATTACTCATAATGACGGTAAACACTGCAATTATAAGATTTGTTACTGACGAAGTATGTTTAAGGAAATACAGTAATAAATATATATACTAATACTATAATTACAGCATAATGAAATACCATGAATAGGTCTAATTGTATTTTTCGGGAATACAGTTAGTTCAGCGAGTTTTTGTTGACTAGCGTTAGGCGGGTGAATTTTCATCATGCCAAGTAACTTAGTTCTTTCGGCCAAAGTCATTCCGCGCGGCATATTCGTAGTTTAAAACGAAAAATTGTAGGTCAGAGACACACTGACAATTCAAACAAAAGAAAGTCCCTACTATATATATGGGTAAATGTCAAAGATAACTTAGAATACATGGCACGCAAACTGAAGGAAGAATACGGAAAATGGGGACTGCAGATGAATGTGGAAAAACACAATATTTGTGCATAGGAGAGGACACGACCGACATAGTATTGGAAAGCGGTGAAATTGTAGCAAAATGTGAGAATTACAAATATCTGGGAATAAATTTTAACAAGGAAGGGAGACGATACAGAAATAAAGTGTAGAGTAAACAAAGCAAGAACAATAATTAAGTCTCTAAATGGAATACTGTGGAGCACCGAAATAGGAAAACAAAGGAAAATGAGAACATACAACACTATGATTAAGAGCACATTCGTATATAGGTCTGAGACATGGAGAATGAAAGAACATCTGAAAAGAAAGATAGAAGCCACAGAAATGGACACCTTAAAAAGAATATGTAGAATATCCAAATTAGACCGGGTCAGAAACGAAACAATTAAGCAACAAATGAATATAAAAGAAACTGTTTTAGAACACATCGAGAAAAAACAATTAATTTGGTATGGGCACGTGCAGAGAATGGGGGAGGAGAGGTTGCCAAAGAGAGTGATGAAATGGATACCACAGGAAAACAGAAAAAGGGGAAGGCCAAAAGTAACATGGATACAGGGTGTAAGGAGATCAATAAGGGTACGAGGTCTAACCGAACAAAACTGCAACGACAGGAGATATTGGCAATTAGGCATCGGACAACGCCGCAGGACGTTTTAACCCGAATATATATATATATATATATATATATATATATATATATATATATATATTGTAGTAGTTCTTAATAGTGTGTTCGTTAGCCCCAAGTTGTTGGTGCCAATTATGTAGTATTCCGGTTTCGGCCTCTTATTTTAGAAATACGGTTTGGTTATATACGTTATTTAATTATGATTATTCTTGTTTAAGTTGTTGCAAAATAATTGCCTCATTAATGGACTAGATTGATTAAACGGCTCTAATGGTTTGAGTTGCATTAAGTTCCATTGTCTTATGGACTAACACCCCCCTCAGTAATCGTCACTCAATGTTGTTGTGATAAATAATTCGGTTGTGGTTATAAATAATTATGTTGTTGATAAAAATAAGTACTTACTTCTATTGTTTATCCTTCACTGGTTACAACACTATTCATTCAGTTATAGTCGTTGATGATTAATTGAAGGTTTGAAATACTTAAATTCGGCGGGCCATGGGTGCTACCAGCTGACTAAGATGTAAACATAACCTTAACTCAAAACCACTAATAGCTCGTTAACTGAATAAAATAAATTCGTGCTTCATTACTTTTGTTCAAATGCTATTTATTCATCGTATTATGTTATGGTAATCTCTTTTTAAAAGCAATTAATCCGTTATCATTACTGAAAACAATCAGTTATTTGTTTTGAAACTTGTATCTCAGGGTTGGTCACAATGTTCTATACATGTTTTTGTTGACAAACTTGTCTAAGTTATATATATATACAATAGAGTTCTTTTAACTGCAACATACGTAACTAAAATGCTGATTACTGTTATTAAAACGTCGTAAAAGGAGAGTGATTACAATATAAGTTGATTAAATACTTAACCTAGCACAATAAGTTCGTCTGAACACTGACGTTTAATTTGGAGGTTAATCGGTGATGGTGATGTTACCCACGTTAATCTCAGTTCACAACTAAATTACGTTTAATAAGTTGAAAGTGCTGGAATAATAATATTTTGTTGGTTGTGTAGTGTTACTAAATAGTTACAAGTGTTTAACAATTTCGAATGGCATTATCATATAATGTACTAAATTCATTAAGTATTTTTTTTTTATAAACGTCACTATACTTTCCTTAATTCCTTTTTATATTTTTTATATTCAATATTAATACTTTAATTAGCATTCATTGCTGTATTAACACTCCACTTCACTACACTTGTACTCGAAGTCGATTCACTTTACGTCTTGAACGTTAGGTTGCCCGTGTTTACATTAGGTACCGCACTGCATTATGGGTTAATCGCATATTACTTTAGCGCAGAGGCTGTCATCTGTACTGCTTTGAAACTGGTGAAGAACTGTCCAAAATTTACGCGTCTCTCTCGCTGTTCCTACCTATGTCCACGGCGGAATTCTCGATACAGGTGTTTTGATTGGTGGGAATGTCGAGGATTCCATTATCAACTCATCATCCCCGCGTTGTCAAAAT
This sequence comes from Magicicada septendecula, assembly GCA_034769895.1. Classification (NCBI taxonomy): domain Eukaryota; kingdom Metazoa; phylum Arthropoda; class Insecta; order Hemiptera; family Cicadidae; genus Magicicada; species Magicicada septendecula. The sequence continues at coordinate 435,399,845 of CM068370.1, read as the reverse complement.
AATTTAATTCTGTTCAAAGCGTGGGTTTTTGGGTACGAGAGTACAAAACTGACGCCAAACTTTTTATCTAAAATTATTAAAATACTTTACAATGGATAACAATTCTTTATGCTACTTGTGAGCTCCAATCTAGCTTTACCATCATCTGGCATCTGTCCTGCTAAGCATTTAGACATCTCACAAGGCATAATTCTGTTCATGATTAACGAAGGTAACAATTCTAACTTATATCCTATTACAATTCTTTTATAAAATTATGTCCTATATTTATTTAATTAACATTTGGTTATTACTTGTATTGGATACAATGCATTCCAAGTCCTTTGCTGTACTTATTTGACATTATTAACACTCAACTGTGAATAAAACGCAAAGTCTGGTTCTAAGCTTCATTAGGCCTATAGCACTATGAGTTAGATTTACTTCTTACAGTATAATGGTTGAATCTTAATAGTTTATAAAATTTCATACTTAATTCTAAAGAACCGTATCAACTTTTGGTTAACCTAGTTTTGATTAAGAGATGCCTTTTTTATTATATTTATCATTAAAATGACATGAGTTTTTGTACAACTAGGCCTCTTGTTATTTATCCTTATTTTTATATAATATATCTGTTACTATGTTAATATCTTATTCTTAATTGAACATCTTTGTTCCTAGTAAGTTTTACAATATGTTGTTTCAGGTTGACATTCTTACTTTTTTTGTTATTTCAACTAATGAACCTTGCATCTTGTTGCAACAGGTCATGTGCATTATAGGTATATTATTAATGGTTAATGTAGTGACAATTATTAATTGGTTTACCAATCAATAGTTAGCTTACATATCACTGGTTATATTGATAGTATTTACTCTCTCTTTTTATTGGTATTTCTATGGGTTTTTAATGTACAATATGAGTCCTTTATACTCTGTCATTTTCATCCTGTTAATTTACATTAATTACAACAATTATAACATCTTAGGGACCTAATCTCTGTCTTAGAATAGTCTTTATGTCATCTAGTTTAATCTAAGTATAATATATAATAGTTTTATATCAATTTTAATACATATTTTTGTATTTACTAGTGTAATTTCCCAGCTGGTTAGGTTATGTTGACCCCTTTTACTTTCACTGACTAAAATAAGTTCACACGTTTTTGTTTATACTAGATATATTATTCCCTTATTATTATTTATTAATGGTACTATCTATTATTTATCATTCTGATCGCCATTGTGCAGTTTGTCTTATATTCTAAATACATTATTAATTATTAATCAGTTCTTTCTGATATTCATTTGGTTACATTAATTATATTTTTTGAAGATAAGATACAATCTTATTGTTTTATATTATACATTATCATATATTTCACAATCATATGGTTATTACTTCACTCTCCTAATCTTGTTGGGTATCTTTTTATTTTAAGTCTCAGTTATTGTTATTGTCATGTCATTTAGTATGTTTTGTCTGTTACTTTAATAATTATTTTTCCTTCAATTTGGAGTTCGATTTTCTACTCTCTTCATCTTGTAGATACTCTCTTCTTTATTTGTAGTGGTTGAGTTATGTTATGTCTCCTTTACTTTATAAACTTAATTGTTTTTTATGATTTATTTGATCTCTTTATTTTTAATTGTCATATCACCTTTAACAGTTATTTTTGGATTGTCCTGATTCTGCTCTATGCCTAGTTTCCTAATTAGTTTACTCACTATCCTAATCTATTGGGTATTTTTTAGTCACTTTTGGTCTATTCTATACGTCGGTTTGTCTTCATTACTTTAGCATTCATGTTCATTTACTAAGACGTTATTCTTTATTCTTTTAAATTAATTTGGTATTTAATCTCTTTCCTCTTTCAAAGGTTATTCTTGGTCGTTTCATGTGGTATTTGAATGTTTAGGAGTGTTCAATTTGGGTTTTTGTGGTACTGTGACGTTTTGTAACGTTACAATATATATATATATATATATATATATATATATATATATATATATATACATCCCTACTATATAATGAAAAGTAAAATGTAAAACATAGTCACTTGACAATGACAAAACGAAAAAGTCCCTACCGTCCGGTACGTGTAACTGTAACAAACCGACACAGCATATGCTTACCCAAAATGACGAACTACGATTTGTACCCAAAATGTAAACATCAGGTAGTCGAAGGTGTTGATACAAAGACACTAAACAGCCCATTACTAGACATAACAATCCTGTAGATCCTAGTGGTCTTACGGTATGTCACCAACGACAAACATAGAAAGTTTAGAATAGATTCATGGAGACTTACAACGTATGAAAGAAGTAAAGCCAAAGAAAGCAACAATATATACGGACAGCAGAATAACAGTATATTCAATTAATAATTCCAGCAACCATAAGTACCTTAAAAAGAAATAAGGAAAGCCACAGCGATGCTAAAAAGCAATAACTGGAGAATAAACTTCAAATGGATCCAAGGCTCATGTAGGAGTTTATGGTAACGAACTGGCAGACCGGCTAGCACAAGCAGCAGCACGGAATAATCAATTGGCAATATCTTTTGACAAAATACCTAAAAGTGCAGAGATTCAAGAATTAACCAAAGAAATTACACATAAGTGGGAAAACGAATGAAAGGAAAGAACGAAAGGTACAGTAACTAAAATGTTCTTCCCTAATATCAAAGACAGATTACAAACAAAACTCAAAATGACTCCCAACTTCATGCCAATAGTGACTGCCCACGGCAAAACGAAATCTTACCTTCACTGCTTCAAGATAATAAACGACTCAATGTGCCAGTGCAATGCAGTAGAACAAACAGTGGAGAACATCACATATGAGTGTGAGATGTCAAAAACTCAGAGCCAAAATTTAGTCATTAGTGTAAAGTGTATTTAGTTTTTATTGTAAGAGATACGCATAGCAAGAACTACTACTTTGCAATCAAAATTGTTTTACTAATAACATACCAATGTCACATCTCAGTAAGAAGAAGTATGTGTGTGTGTGTGTGTTACTGTGACTCACCACTATTAAAAACAAATATTGGTACTCATAGAAATTAAAACATAATTCATTAAGCATAATACTTATACTCTCTATCTCAGGGCACATAGTTATGACTGTTATTTTTTATAACCAATGAAATTATAATACAAAAAACCGGTTTTTAAATTTATTAAAACACAAATAAAACAATTTTTCTTAAAACCTTAAGATAAAATTATTTTCAAATATACTTCAAAGTGTTAGTAGTCATAATTACAGTAAACAAAGTATGAAGCTGTAGTAACTAAGATGGCCAACATTCTCACATATGTTGACTTTGTCTTTTTTTCAGTTAAACTCAAAAAATTGTGGTTTTCACTATAGCGTGATCACTAAGTACGTTTTAGTTTGAAAATTATTTCCAATGTTTACATTAAAATGTAAAAATAGCCACTATACAATGACAAAACGAATATATTACAATGAGAAAAGAAGATATTATAAATAAACATCTGAAAGAATTCAAAACATTAATCAGTGAAATTGAAATCTAATAAGTTATTTTATTGCAAATAATCAAATATTCACATAAAAGCATTGTGAAATATGTTATGTAATACGTATTTGTAATTACTTGATGTAAGTAAATGAAAACATTGTTATTCAAATAATGAAAATCTTAGCATGTAGCATTATACAATTGTAATGTAATAGAGGGTGCTGTAAAATAAAATTTAAAAAAAATTAAAATAAAAACACAGAAAGTCCGAAACCGATCACATGTGTCGTCACATTGTTGTTAACAAACTACTGGTATTGTCTATTCGTGTAAATTACGTTCTTAAAAAAAACCTCTTAAAAACTTCTGTTTAAGGGCCAAGCCAAATAACCGGCGGTCTCGGGACCTATTAAGCGAAGCAACTTTCCATGTGTTTAACCCTGTTCTGTTTTTGTGTTTTGAATATTGGCCCAATACATCGGCTTGCCCTAATAACCGGTCGCCCCAGTACCCGAAATACACTGTACTATGGTACTGTACTCTATTTAATACTTTACGTAATCAATTTGTGATCTTATCCGTTATCTGCCTCCCAACGTAGGATTATAAGTAAGTTTAAGTGAAGCTAGTTAAGTTATAAGTAGGCCAAAAGTTATTAGACACAATAAAGTACGGTTATCCAATTTATAAGGGCAACACAGTGCGTTGTCACCGAGTATCTGGTCGTCATAAACGTGTACGCCACAAGTACGCCTCTACTTGTCTTCATCTTCACCTCTTTAAGGATTAGGTTATATAAACCTGTTCCGGCACCCATCTCATCCTCGGACGACCCACGTCTCTTCTACCAGTGGCTTTATAGATCAGTGCCGCTTTCGGTCCTCGATCCTCTGGCATCCTTTGCAGGTGATCCAACCATTGTCTTGTGAAAATTGAAATAATTTCATTTACGTCGTTTACTTTGAGTTCTGCTCTGATATCTTCATTCCTTATTCTATCTTGCAATGTATAGTTTATAATATTTCGAAGAACTGCATTTCAGCACTCTGAATCTAGCCGCTTTCCTTTTTTGTCATGACCCACGCCTCACTCGCATATTTCAATCAGGGTATAGCAATTGTCTTATAAAATTTAACCCTTGTGCTGCGTCTTGTTTTATTTCTAAGATTTCTATGAATCGTACCACAAATATTCCTAAATTTATTTCTCTTTTGTTTTATATCATATTCAGATTCACAGCTTACTGCACAGCCGGGATATTTAAAACGGCTCACTTGTTCTGAAGTGCTGTTGTTTATAACTAGTCCTTACTGGATATTTACCTTTAAAGGCCATGGTTTTGGTCTTTCTTACTGAAATTGTCAGTGAGTACTCTCTTGCCACTTCTTGTAATTGAAACATAGCTCTTTATAAATCATCCTCATTTTCTTGAATAAGAACTATGTCATCCGCATATAGCAGGGAACCCATACAAAACGATTTGTTGCGCTGTATTCCCGAAGTCACTTTGGATTTCCCTGCTCTCAACATGCCGTCGATGTTGAGACATGTCAACATGTCGACAAATAGTTTTTACTTAAATTATTGTATACGAGTGCCTTTGTTGGTTTCTAACTATTGGTTGTGTCTAATTACACTTTGTAATCACCGATTTCATTGGTGTCAGTTATTCTGTTTTCAGTAAACAACACGACGAAGAGCGAGACCGTAGTAACACTATATTCAAATAATACAGTTAAAGAACATATTAACAGAAACAATTTAAAATTACTGTACTCTTTAAATTTTAAACACTTTTATAATCATATTCATCAAATTTCTTAAAATGTAATAGACAGAGGTACGATCACCTTTTGAAATATCTAGACACGTGAAACTTATTTTTCTATAATAAAGTATAAATTCGTCGATAAACGTAAATTGTATAACAATGTTTATAGCGCTCATATAACATTTTACCATATACTTATAAAAACACAATAAACATAAAGCATTATGTAGTTGATAAAAAGTAATATAAATCACTAGTCTTATTACTCCTTTGTAACCCACGCGAAATATCCCTTTTTGTAAAAAATAATTTCCACTGAAAGAATGGATTGTTATTACGTACCTAATTTAGAAGTTACTGAAACGTTATTTGTTATTCCTCAACATACTATTTGTACGTTCAGTTGATAAGGTAATTAATAACCTTATGAGTATGAAGGACAGGGTAATTACAAATACTGTTTTTTAAAAACCTGTTAGTAAAACTTTAACCTCATTCTGCGGACTCGTACCCATATGTCGCTAACCCTCGGTTGAGAACCGGTGCTATAGGCCATTTACAAAGGAAAGGAATTTTAACATAACCCTCACATCAGCAGCAATAGACATGAAACAAACTTACAATGTAGACTATAGGTGAAAACAACTCTGGACTGTCGTGAGTATAAGCAAGTTTCTGAAGGCGCTCTTTTAATCGACTCGAAGTTGCCTCTTCGAAAAGTAAGTTAGAGTGTTTAAAATTCTGTAAAGAGGGAATACAGATAAATCACAAGTCAAGAATCGATTGGTCTAATTACTTACATGAGACGTGTTTGGCTAGTTTCCGTAAAAAACCATATCAAATCGCTGGCTGCTCTTTAATGGTCGAATCGACGAAAGTTTGTTCACACGAAGGAAATACCAACTAGACTGTCTTTTTCTACAAAAAAATATGTGTTAGGTGGATACTATTGCAAAACGCAAGATTACTTCCTGTACATAATGGAAAACAGAAATGAGGAGCAACTGTTACCGATAATTCAAAATGTTAAGCCTCCCGGTTTCGTAATTATATGGGATGAGTGGTGTGGACATATCTGAAACTACGAGGGTGGTAAGGGGAATCGATGTCCCCCCAGGGGTATTAAAATTTCAGATCCATAAACACTTAACCTAGGTGTTTTTTAATCTGGTTGCCGGTATTAAAATAAGGTTTAGAAATAATTGTATAAATAATTATGGGAGGATCTTAAATATCCGACTTGTCCCGAGTTAAATGGGGAGTTTAACTCACCTGGTCTCATTCCCCTACCCTCACCCGGAGTATATCCTAGTTACACCACTGCTGGCCATATCTGCCGTGAAACTAGACCAATAATAAACCGTACAGTTTTGTAGATCAACAAACCAGGGGCTCATAGACAAGATATCTGGCGGCAAGTAACGGAATAACATTCCGTACAAATAGACGCTTATACATTGACGACATGATTTCCGATAGCATGGAAATCCAGAGTGGCTTCGGGAATACAGCAATTTGTATGGCTTCCCTGCTATATGAGGATGACATAGATCTTATTCAAGAAAATGAGATGGATGAGATGGGTACCGGAACAGTTTTATATAACCTAATCCTTGAAGAGAAGAAGAAGAAGACTGTTTGTCTAACACACAACAATACATGTCACCTTATTACAGTTTGGCACTAATTATAACAGAATAATCACTTTCCATTAAACTGTAACAGTAACGTGAATCCGTATTGTAATATCGGCCGGTGTAGCTGAGCCTTGGCCGCTTCAAAATCCAGTATTTATACCTCGCCGCCTTGCACTGTTGTGACATAGCGGGCCTGGTCGCCTTTTCAGTAGTCAAGGAACGTGTGCAAGGGACAACTGCGAATAGTCCATAACAGTCTCTGCAGCGTAGAATGATCTCCAATCGACTGGATCAGGTTCGCGCGCCACGGTATGCCAAGAGTCGTGTATGCGCTTTTGTTATTTTTTCCAGCTCAATGCAGCAATGTTTGTTTACATCATTTAACTAGTATCCATTTTTTCTTCTATTTATGGATTAGGTTATATAGAAGAAGGCACCCTTCCGGCACCCATCTCATCCTCGGACGACCCACGTCTCTTCTACCAATGCCTTTATAGTTCAGTGCCGCTTTCGGCAATCGATCCTCTGTCATCTTTGCAGATGATCCCACTTTTATTGTCTTCTGTAAATTGAAATAATTTCACTTATGGCCTTTGCTTCGAGTTCTGCTCTGACATCCTTATTCTATCTTGCAATGTATAATTTAAAGTATTTCAAAGAAACTGCATTTCACCACTCTGAATCTTGTCGCATTCCTTTTTTGTCATTACCTACACCCCACCTGAGAACCAACATTCAGATCCTGGACTACAGATATACTTTTGTATATGATCTTAACTGAATTTATTAAATGCTGTGGATATCCTCTTCTATCCATAATATTTCATAACTTTTGATGGTCTACGTTATAAAACGCTTTTTCCAGATAAACAAAAGCGATATGCGTTCCCTGGTTATACTCCCGCTTTTCTCTATTATTTGTCGTAATACAAACAATGCATCCACAGTCGACCTTTCCTTTCTAAAACCCATTTGCTCTTCAAGAATTAATCCATCTGGCTCTCGGGCAAAAATTGTTATAGATAGTACTGTCCTGGAACAAGTTAGCAGTTTTAAATACCTGGGCTACAGTGTGTCTTATAATGCAAGCAACGACCTGGTGCATAAGTTCCATAAGTTCAACCTTACGTGCGGGATCATCAGGCGAACTCTTAAGTCAGCAAGTAAAGGGACACGCCTAAAATTCTACAAGGTGATGGCTCATCCCACACTTCTGTATGGGTCTGAGAATTGGACTTTAACGAAAGGCCAGACCAGTCGCATCCAAGCGGCTGAAATGAGATTTCTCAGGCATGAGACAGGGCATACTCTTCATGATCATAGAAGAAACACTGATATACGGCAGGAACTGAATATTATGAGTATACTCGACGGGATAGCCCAGTATCGGCTGAATTGGTGAGAACATCTTTGCCGAATGGATGATTGCCGCATCCCCAAACAACTATGGAACTGTAAGCCGAGTGGACGGAGAGGTGTGGGACGTCCGAGGAAGCGCTGGAGTGACCAGCTGTAATATTTGCCTATTTGAGACCGGAACAAACCATTCTTGGTTTAAACCTTGAGGATGATGATGATGATGATGATGTAGTGACTCTTAATCTCTGACTGAGAATTCTTGTATATATTTTGTACGTTGAGCCCAGCAGGCTTATTCCTCTGTAGTTATTTGCATCTGTTCTGTCTCGTTTTTTATATAACGAAATCACTTTTGCCCGCCTCCATTCTTTTGGAATTTTTACTGGTATCCGTATAAATATAAATTGTACAAACCAAACCGTTGATGCGTACGTGTGTATACGCTTGAGTATATGTATGAGGAGCAGACGGGTGTCCGTGTGGAAAAAATAATTTTTTTTAGGGGTTCGAATTGCCAAAAAGTTCATGAAAACTATAGCATTCTCATTAGTTTGAATAGTGTCTGCTAAACGAAGCTAATTAATTACTCACTACTACTACTACGCTACTCGATAAAGTCTCGGTTAACGAACGTAGATAACGACACTAACTGAAGCATGCAGGACGACGGAGAAAATATCAGGCAAAGCCACACCATACCCTGTTTACTAACAATGGGACACGGTTTTGTGTCGGTAGACGGATAACGAAAAAAATTAGTTCCCTTGACGACAAGGAAACTAGCTACGGCGCATCGTACTGATACTTTGCCTGAAAAATAACAAACGTACTTTCGTGACTTCTCTTCGCGGATGACCAAGCTGTATTCGTCACTGCAGAAGACGGTCTCCAGCGAGCACTATACATCTTACATAAAATAGGAAAAGAATATAACTGTAACATATCTGAATCAAAGACAAAAGTATTGGCCTTTATAGGAGGTGAACCGGTTCGGACCAAAATATGCGTAGACAACACACGCATATAACAAGTAAGACATTTCTGCTATCTTGGAGCTGACATTACTTGTGATCAAGATGGAGATATAGAGAATAAATTGACGAATTTCACACGAATGTGTGGAACGATTTGGAAAACGTTAGGAAATAAATGTAGAAAAGAAACCCAAATAAAATTGTATAGAACAATGGCAATACCTACACTACTGCATGGTTCTAAAGTTGGGTCATAAAGAGAAAAGAAGAACAGAAGATACAGACAGCAGAAATGAAATTTCTGAGATCAGTTTAAAGGTGTAACAGACGAGATCATATATTAAATGAAGAGATAACAAGTGATTTAGATATTTTTGCTGTTAATGAAAGGATTAAAGAATACAGAAGAAAATGGATTCAACACATCAATAGAATGGAAGAAAATAGAATACCGAAGATGGCAAAAGATTACAACCATAGAGGCAGAAGAAAAGTTGGTGAACCTAAGAAAAGGTGGACTGTGGAATAGGAACAGGCGGCTAAAGCCTAAAACCGTTAAGATAATGATGACGCTTTCGTGATGCTTAACTCGCGGCACGAAGTTGTTTGATGATTATTGTGCGTGGCAGAATTCCGTAACCCTCTGGATAATTCAAGATGCTGCTTCCACGCGTTTCCGATTATTCTACCGGAATCCAGGTCTTCTGTTCACTAAATGCAAAGCGGCCGAAGTACAAAACTGGATTTCAAACCGACCACGTTAAGGGGACCTTGTTAAAATTTGAAAAAACATTTTTTAATTTTTAATTTTTAAATGATTATCCATAATTTTCTGAACATTTTGATATATAATACTTGCACGTTTCTTAGCTTCTTATACCTAAAAATGTAAATACAAGTAACAGACCCGTGAATTTAATTACATTTTCCTAAGTCTTTTTTTATCACAATTGTTCTTGTCACAACTATTTAAGCTAAAATATTTACCTATACTTATTAAAACACTTCTTATAGGCCTAACATAATTATAGATTTCAGTATCAAACATATATTTTTTTTGCAATTGGCAATATATTGATGGACAATATATTGCATTGTAAGTAACCATGGATTTGTTTTTGCTCTCCTGAACAATATACATTTTTAAACTTTAGGTACATATAGTTATAAGAGTTTTACGCCTAGAAGATTGAATTTTTTCTAGTTGTAACCTAGTACAATGCCTATAATGTTGACTACTTTTAATGTAAAAAAATGAATTTGTTCATTAATAAAAAAATGTTATTTAATAAAATTTTATATATTTTTTAATAGTTTTTTGATAAAATTATTTACGATGGACAATGTATATTAAAGGGGATAAAATGTAGTTAACATTACAGAAAAAAGTTCAAAATATTTGTGAAAAAATTTTATTATTTATCTTACATACTTTTTATATAATGGTACCTAAAAAAGTCAGTTTTAACGTGTACGGTATAGGGACTACAAGGTCCCCTTAAGTTACACCTGGCAAATTACAAGTGCGGTTCGAACTTATTGTTACCGTTTAGTTTTGCTCTGCTTTCGAGCGCATGGGGTACCCCTTACTTCGGTGGCATCGGTGGTTGAGGAAAGGTTCTATAGGTCGCGCGAACGGCAAATTGTGCGCCCTTACTCCTAGTAGCGCATTGTGAACGGGAACCAGTCCCTGGCCATTAGCTGTGTCGGACCTCTCGCGCCAGTCCGTGATGTCCATTCAGTATACAGATGAACCCGGGTCGCTTGTTCTCCCCTCACCGGCAGACTGGCGTCCGTTGAGTCGTTGGAGTCCTAAGTTGGACCGAGCGTGAGGGGAGGATACGGCATCTGCCTTCCCACTGGCTTGGTGGGGTAGTGTTCCCCTGCCGCCGCCAGAAGGTGGAGGAAAAGCCGTAGACCTCCGAGGAAGATCCTGTGCTTCGACCTCGTAGATCGGGCCCGCGACCACCTGGGCTTCGGTGGACAGTCGTGTTGATCAGCGACGTCCTCAAAAATTGTACCACGTGATCGTGAACCAGCCCAGCCCGGCCGGGGGTCCCGTCCCCCCGGTGTTCATGAGTTGAGAAAAGGTTTCGTGGTGGTTGTGGTTTTTACATGCTGATAGTAACTCTGCCCCGCTTTCCAATAGTCTTCTTCGGAGGGAAGAGCATGTGCTGTGATCACGTGGCTTTGATGCCGTCGTGCTCTTCAACTCACTCCTCTGACACAACCCAATTGTTATGTTTTAGTGGAAAGCAATTATTGTGTTAATTAAACACTTTCCTCAACTTTGTCTGTAAGGAGCAATAACTTTGAAAGTGTCTGTTACCGGGGGATAGGTGAAACGGTAAGAATCAGCACTGAGAACGAATATTATGCTCTATTAAACAGCAATGGAGTTATACTGTACTATTCCATGTGTTATTTATTCCATTTATAAAACAAGAAAAGTACAATTTATCTACTTATATGTAAATCAGTCGTAACATTCTCAAGGTCTTGACCAGAACTTGCCAGCAGTTGCCCCCTGCCTATCCGTACTACAGTGGGGCTGGCACTTTATATCACAACACACAATAAGCTCATAAATACAAAAGTTTACACCGAAGTTGGTCCGTTTACGCCTAACAAGTTAGACAGGAAAAGGGATGAATTATTGGAGCCGTCGTATTCAGCAGAAGCGATGTTAATATATGATCAAATATTCAAGTATAACTCGTGATGAACTCATCTGAATCGCCTCAACCTACCTTTCGCAAGAAGTATATTTTTCGAGAAACATACGCCTACTAAAAGTCTTTACTAATCTGTTTATCCTATATAAGTTTACGTTTCTTCGTAACATATAAGCACATATAGACAATGGACATAGGCGCAGATCCGTGGAGGGGAAACTGGGGGAAATTCCTCCTCCCCATTCTAGAGTGGTTGTGTAATTATGAATATAATAGAAATTTATATAATCTTATGTAGGTTTATAGTTTTACTATAAAATTACTTTAAACTGTAACTGTACCATACCAACATGTTAATACGTACCATAAATGACTCGTGTGTATTTTAAACCGCAAATGAATAAAGTGAATATTATTAAAATAACAATGAACTGACAAACACATACAAGATTTTACACCTTTACGTGAATAAACGTCATGTGTTGAAAATAAACTGTATTTGTATATTCACTTATTAATATTGTAACGGTTTGTTACATTTCGTCTCCCCCCCCCTATCTTATCTAAACATGTGCCCCACAGGTGTAGCAAGGCCACACAGGGGTAGGCTTGGTGAGTGTGTGTGTGTGTAGTTACCTACTCCTTGGTGATGAACTTGAATATGAAGCCCTAGTAAGGGGACTCCCCACAAAACCAATGTCGCTACCTTACGTAAGAGTTTAAGGGACCATCTAAATGATCCAACTGACTTAAGGCATCTAAAGCCCATTGATGTCGTAGCTGAAATTCAGTTGTATTCCAACAAATTAGTTGAAGTACAAAAAATTGTGAACAGTATCGGGTCCGATGAGTCACCTATGTCCAACCAGCGAGCCACACACCGAATTAATCACTTGCTGAGACGGTTATCTAATTTGGCCCGTGGATTTGGTCTTGGTGAGTTGCCGGAATCTACTGCGAAATTGATCCACTCTGCCGAGACTATCCTACCTAACCTCCTTCGGGAGATCCTTTACCCAGCCTTGGGAGTAAGGAGGATTGCTACCAGGATGCTACTTTACCTGCAACCACTACCATCCCTATGATGACGATCAATTGTGATCGTAACCTTCCTACCATTCCTCATCCATATTAACTCCCCGCCCTCTCATCTTCTTGATAAGACTACTGTAACTTGGTCCACCACCACAAATCCATCTGTTACCACTACTCTACCTACATCTAATCGTCAATCGACGAAATTACCAGCATCCGTACCGTGGATAGATCCGCCATTCCTGTCTTCTTCTTTACATACCCATCCAACTCAATCACGTCAACAGCAACCCCGTGCCCATTTCTAGTAACTCGTTTCCTTGCGTTAATTCCTCCTCACCGTATAGTCTCTTTGGTAAAATTAGCCACCCCGCAGAAAGCTATCTTGCTGAGATTCCCTCTACTGAGGGTTTGAATCTAAATGAATTATTACGGTTTCTTGGAACATTAGTCAAATTAACTCATCTCCCTAAACTACCTGACGATCTCCTGTTACAATTATTGACATCATATGTCAGAGCTCCTCTGCCTCTGAGTCATAAAATCTTTGAATCTATTACCAATTGCGACACTGTTGATCAGTTTCACCGTAATGTAATTAAGACATTTATCCCATCTGCCATATACGAACAATTTAAACAGTCATATGATATCGCGGACAACGTGAAGACGAAATGTTGGCCCATTACATTTCCGACATTCGTCAGTATTCCGAGATACTGAAAGTGTCAATGAGCGAAATTGAGATTGTTGAAGCTATCCTGGTGGGTTTGTGTCCTGCCGAGAGGTCACGGTTGGTGCTCATGAATAGGCCTAGAAATTTCCGTGAATTGGAGCAATTGTGCGTCCACTCCTCGAAAATTTATCATGCTGATAAGCTACCCCTGGACCACTGTAGTCAATCTACCCCATTATTTTCAACTCTATCTGACAACCGACCATCAGGGAGCAATCGCCCACCTCAGCGTATGCCTCGTAGGGATCAGAACTATTCTCCCCGTTTTAATATGGGCAATCAAACTCATCTCATCGTTCTTCCAATCAATCCCGACCGTGTACTTCTATGCATCACAGTTCACACAACGCGCACTACCTCCCGCAGGACCATGATATCCAGTCATCTTCAAAAAAACGCGTAGTGTCGGGAAACATGGCTGCGCAAGATCACAGGGGTGTTTCCCAGATTAATTATGTTCAGACCCCTAATCGCGCTCAGCACACTTTAGTGTTTGTCAACTCTAAATTTAAAAACAATATTGTGCTACTTCTACGCGTGTAATGAGTCAGGGCAAAAGCGAAAGGAATAGAGTTATGGTGGCCTCTGTTAATCAAGTGTATCTCCCGTACGTGGTCGTGGACTTTGGCATACTTTCTCTTTCCGCTTTGTTAGATTCGCGTGCCACTTGTAGCATTATAAATTATACCTTTCTAAAATTGCGTGCCCATGGTCTTGTTAAGAGAACCCAAGACGCTAGTATAAAATGTACCACAGCGACTTCAGAGGAGGTAGCTATTGTGTGTTGTGCTACAGTAAAGATTAAAATACACAGATTCTCCTGGTATGTCCCTTTGTTAGTTTCAAAAAATATTCGTATGCGATTCATTCTCGGCGCCGATTTCATTCAGAAGACTGGGATCATTCTTGGCATTCGTGGCAAGTCCTTTTACTTCACATTTAACCGTCAGCATCGTTTTCCGTTGTATGATACGTCACAAAGCAAACCCGTCACCAAAACTTAGTTAATGTGCGTACTTCGCCCGACTTATCCAATCTTGCCCCTGATCAACGTGCTGACATTGCTCAGCTCATTAGAGAATTTCCTGACGTTTTAAGCACCAAGTTAGGCCTTACCCGCCTCATCAAATATGAAATCAAGGTCACTGACCCCGCCGTTATTAAGCTCCATCCCTATAAGTTGTCACCTCCTAAGATGGATGCCATGCGGGAACAAATAAACAAACTATTAGAACAAAAGGTCATTGCGCCTTCTACTTCGGCCTACTCTTCTCCGTGCTTTCTGATCCTAAAGGGTGACACCAAACATAGGTTAGTTATCGACTATCGTCAGCTGAACAAAAAGATCGCACCTGAATCTGTCCCTCTCGCAGATATACATGGGGGTTTTCATTACTTTCCTCGGGCAAAAATCTTCACGGTGGTGGATTTAAATCAGGCGTTCCACCAGATTCCTCTTGCTGAACAGTCCAAACCATTGACCGCATTTGCAGTGCCCTTCAACCTATATCAGTTCACACGCGTGCCATTTGGTCTTTCACAAGGTAGTTCTATCTGCAGTCGCCATTTAGAACAAGTTTTTCACGATGTCAATTCAAATGTATCTACCATTATCTACATGATATTGTCATATATAGCAATTCCTTCCAGGAACATGTGGATCATTTTCATCAGACCTTCTTCAGGCTTAGAAATGCGGGTCTCACGGTTAACCCCGACATAGTGAAGTTCGCTGTTATAAGCAATTTTCATTCCTTGGGCACCTCGTGTCTACCCGTGGTGTCATGATTGACCCGGAGCGCACTCGTGCCATTCGTGAGTTTCGGCCACCCCGCGACGCCAAAGGCATTGCCAGATTTCTTGGGATGGTCAATTATCTCAACACGTTATCCCAAAATTCGCCGAGATCGCCGCCCCGCTGAATAACTTTCGTAAGAAGGGTGCTATACTCCTTTGGACTGCTGACTGTCAGACGGCGTTTTATCTTCTCAAGGAAGCAATTATACAACCTCCGGTCCTCCAGATGGCCGATTTTTCCCGACCCTTTATTGTCCAGACCGACAGCTCGAGTGTTGCCTTGGGTGCTGTTCTTTACCAAGAGAAATGTGAGTGTATGTAGGCTTCCCATCTGTTATGCTTCTCGTAAACTCACTGACCAGGAAAAGAAGTTTTCTGCGTACGAACTTGAGTGCCTTGCAATGATTTTTGCATTAGGAAAATTTCGACCTTTCTTAGAATATAAAGAGTTTCTCTTAGAAACCGACAATCAGGCATTGTCGTGGCTTCTCAATCACCCGAAACAGTTGGGACGGCTTGGGCGATGGGTGTTAAAGTTGGGTCATTTCAATTTTAAAGTGCAACATATTCGTGGTACAGTACTCAAAACGTCGTAGCAGGCAGACACCCTGTCGCGCATGTTTCATCCTGATGACGACGCTCCCCCTGATCATGTCCCAGTCGGTGAAGATAATCCGAGCGTGACGAATAATGGTATTCTTACTGAGTTTCCTCTAGCGTTTACTAGCATCGCGACTCACCAGTGGAATGATGAGCACCTGTCCCCGATCATTAAAAGTTTGGAAGATGGTACGCCATCCGAAAAGTTTGTCTTGAGCAGAAATGTATTGTGTAATCGAAATAAAAATAATCATGATCTTCGTATTGTCGCTCCTCTAGTTCTTGTAGCCATGATTTGTAAGTACTTTCACGATTCTCCTGTTGGGGGCCACCTAGGTATTTATAAAACCATTCAAAAGATCAGAAAAGAGTATTTTTGGGACACGATGAGAATGGATATGACTGAATGTGTACGCCGGTGTGAACGTTGTGCCCTGAGCAAACCTGCTCAGAATTCCCACCTTGGCAAGCTTGTGAGTGAGATTCCCTCTGTGCCCATGAACAAAACGTATATAGATTTTTCTGGACCTTACCCAATATCTAGATATGGCAATACTATGTTGCTAATTTTTATCGATTGCTTTACCAAGTTCGTGTGGATGTTTCCCCTAAGAAAGGCTCTTGCTTCGACTACCGTCCAAGTGCTGGAAAACCACCTATTCAAGCATTTTGGCACTCCTTTATATCTTGTTTCTGATAACGGGCCCCAATTCCGTTCTCGAACCTTCCGACATATGTGTTTCGCCAAGGGTATAAACCACATAACCAGGGAACTTAGCGGAGAGGTATCTTCGAAACCTCCGATCCACCCTCATAGCGTACCATGCGGATGACCACGCCGCTTGGGATCGAAACATATCGTGGATACAATTCGCTTTCAATTCTGCGCGACATGAAGGGCACAAGTTCACCCCTTTCGAACTTATGTGTAAATATAAACCCAATCATCCATTAGCTGCCTTGTGGCACATAGATAATCTATTACCGCAAGATACCTCCCCGCAACACATAAAGGAAGTGTGGGACAAAGCAAAAAAGAATCTGCATAGGAACTTAAATAAACAGAAACAGAATTTCGATAAAAAAGAATAGAATGTCCATTTAAGGTGCGTGACTTGGTTCTGTATAAAACTCATCCGTTGAGTAAAGCTGGTGATAAGGTTACCGCTAAATTAGCTTATCGTTGGGATGGACCATTTTGCATTGAGTGTTCCGTGTCACCTGTGACTGTAAGTCTCTGTGACCCATTTGTGCGGCGTGCTCATGTCACCCAATTAAAACCATCCCATGGCACACTCCTTATGATAGATGACCCTAAGTTCTACCTTCACTAAATATGAAAATATTTATAAATGTATATGTATGTACGGTAATAATATATATAAATGTTAAATATAAATAAGTGTTAAATATATATATATATATATATATATATATATGTGTGTGGTTATATATTGTGAATATCTATATCTATCTATAAATGTGAGAATTATATTGAATGAGTAGAGTGCCAGTAGAACTGTATATTACAGCTTATAGCGATCTCTGGTGTCAGTGATGAGCTTGCTTGGAAGCAAGAGATGGACTCTTTTGTGCAAGAGCAAAACCAAGTGTATATATAGTAATACGAGATGTTGTACCTTTGAATAAAAGAATCGACTTAATGTATTCTGGTTTGTGAGATGTGTAGTGTGTGAGCTAGTATGATAACCTCAGCATGTATTATGAGACAATGGAGCGTGACAGACATTAAAAAAAGGGGTATCTCAATTTGGGGTGGGAGTATGTAACGGTTTGTTACATTTCGTCTTCCCCCCCCATCTAACCTAAACATGTGCCTCACAGGGGTAGGCTTGGTGAGTGTGTGTGGTGATCGGCGTGACGTCGATACGGAGTTGAATGTAGGGCGCGCGTTATCTCACGTTGGTCTGCGGTGACATGCCTGGGGACTACCTATCACCGGTTTCCTGTTGTAAGTAGTCAGTAGCGAGAGAGCGAGGCCTTAATTTGTTCTGCCTTACGAGGTAAGGAAGTACCGAACACATTTGCTTTATTAATTCAGAAATCATTAATCATTCAGTTTATTATGTACAGCGGTAATTATTATATAATAATCAATTAACGATTCTCATGAAAATGTAATTATGTACAGTTTGAAGTCATTCTCTAGAGAGTATGTAACAGGTTCATGTTTTGTCACTCTAGATATTAATTAGAGAAATTATGCATATTTTATTAAATATTAATCTTCAATTCATTAACTGATAACTTTTCGTTAATAGTTTTCTGTACGATCTTTATTGTCATAGCAAAATGCATAACCTATCAGTCACGCTTGTTACACTAAAAAGTATATCCTATTATATCGCTGCCCATGTCACGGATGGTTAAACCGTTAGAATTAAATTAATCTCAATGTGCAGGCTGCAGGTGTATGGATGAATAACACGTGAAAACGGCTTGTTTGAACTTCAGTCCAGCAAACTGTGGGTGTTCGGAAAACTGTGCTTTTGGCACCGTTTTACATTTGCTCAAGTAGTCACGGACATTACCTTTTCACGACTTGTGGACATCTCTTGGCGTGTGCCTTCATCGTAGGCCCGAGTATCGGAGGACTATCAGGTGACCTCAAACCATTCATACATTTTGGGGGCCTAAATCGCGATACAAGTTTCCTCACTCAACAACCTACCATAGTGATCGCAATTTTTCAAGAGTCGGAGAGTGAAATCTGGGAAATACTATTTCATCCATAATTTTAAATAATAAAACAGGTGTTAACAAACTATGTCCTGAAAATTGAGTCTGTTAAGACCTGGACTTGTAGTGTCGTGTGTGGCATGGTGACATAGACCGTGACTTATGTGAATCGTACAGTTAGTCACAATTTATAGAATTTAAAGTTAAAGGAAAAAAAGGATAATAAGGTGCACCTATTAATGTAATTTAGTCAATGCTTTTAAAAGAGACAGTAATGTGAATCTTTTACGATATATGTAATGTAAAGCTATTGCAGAAAAATTGTAAAGTCAGGAGGCCTAGTTGCTGCTCTATTCATCGTGAGAAATTTGTGTCGTTTGAATAAATTATTATTTATTATTAGCACGTGTTACGTGTTTTACATATGGCAACCCACTTTGGGTTCACAGTGTTGTGACCCTGACCAAAACGGGGAGTTACATTATCATATATACTTTTGGCTTTAGGATTTATTTTCTGTTTCCTGAAACGTAGATTTTCACTTTTTCCACTCATCGGTACAATCATTCATTCTTTTGTTATAGATAATTTTTCAATAAGTATGAAAAAATTCTTGTTTTAAAAAACTGTGACCAACTATAGCATATTTTTTCAAAAGGCAAACAGTAACTGCTGTTAGGTTATGAACGCAGATACTGATGCGCATTATTTAACGCTGCGCCAATTGAGAATAATATGAAATAACGAACAAAGATGCAACTCTATGAAAGCAGCTTCTTACGCTGTCTAAGTGTATTGTGAAGTAGAATTGGGTCACCTGTGGGTGACAATGAGCACACAAAATTGGGGTTTGATACACTGTATGCGGTACACTCGACAAAAACTAACCTTCTACATAACGGTAAAGCTGGTAAATACTTTATTATTTGAATCTGAATCTAACTGACGGAAGACTTTTTCAATCACAACAAAAAATAAATAAAAAAACCCAAGTTATGGCTGGGGTATGCCGATGATTCTTTTGTTGTTTGGCCACACGGTAGGGAAGTATTGATGTGTTTTTCATCATCATCACCACTCCAAGGACTAGGCCTTCGACCTGTTCCGTAACCCATATCCTCCTTGGTCTACCTGACATTTCTCACGGGTTGAGGGGTTGAGGAAAGGTTTCGAGGTGGTTGTGGTTGCTCTGCCATGCTTTCTACTAGACTTTCTGGGAGCAAAGAGTATGTGCTGTGACCACTGGCTTTGATGCCGCGCTCTTCAGCTCACACCGGTGACAGAACCCAACTGTTACGGTTTAATGGAAAGCGATTAAACACTATCCTCATCCTTGTCTGTAAGGATCAATAGCTTTGGAAAGGCCTGTTACCGGAGGATAGGTGAAACGGTAAGAATCAGCACTGAGAACGAATATTGTGCTCTATTAAAAGTCATCTCTCTTCCAGTAGGGTGATAACCCGAAGTAGCCACAGGTAGACGGATATCAGGCATGCGATTCAAGTGTTCACACCATCTCCTTCTGTGGTCTTCAATCTTCTGGTACAATGATGCTACGTTTAAATCGCGCCTAATATCTTCGTTCCTTCTGCGATCCAAGAGAGAACAACCTTGCGTCCCTCTTAGAAATTTCATTTCGGCTGCCCGAATCCTCTGCACGTCCCTTTTACCAAGACTCCATGTTTCACTAGCATACAGGAATGTGGGGATAGCCACAGTTTTATAAAATTTCATTCAGGTGTCCTTCCGTGTTTTATTTTTCAGGTACCTATAAATCGCTCCACAGATGCGTCTAAATTTTATTAGCTTACTATCCCAATCAATATCAGTTCCTTGATGTCTTTTTTTTAGCAGGTAAATACTGAAGAGGAATCTATTAAATTCACAGTGGAATTGAAAATATGTAGAAATAATATTGTCGCTTAATGTACTGGACAGTCATGAGAACGGCATACTGACACGTCAGTATTTAGGAAACCAAATCATACCGGACAATATATGCACAGGGTTTCTAAACCACCCTGATCATAAAACGTGGGCAGTCGTCCGTTTTTAGATCCTCGAACCACTTGCCTTTGATCCTCTGAAATCAATGGAGATGCTGAAATTAATATTTTCAATGACTCCCGTGATCTTCTGATATAATGAACTCTAATAAGCACGAGGCGGCGCGGCGGGAGGTGAGAGACACTATAGCCACTCTTTACGTACGTGGTGTGTGTAAAAAAATTAGTAAGATAATCACTGTTTTTTGGGTTGCTCACTGTTCTTCACTCCCGCCATATGTTAGCAACATTAATAAACGTTATACATTTCGGACCTGCGTTCGATGCAAAAAATATTGTTTATCATTTCATTTATAGAACATTACCTCCTACCCCTTCAACTACCCTTTTCATTTATAAATATTTCATCTACATTTCTACAGTGGGCTATTATGACCTTTTTTTCAGGATACTTTGTTTATCAAAATTAAGTACTTTACTCTTGTTAAAACGTAAAACGTTGGAGGTAAACTACCCCTCCCTAGTAACCGATCTTCACCAAAATTAATAGGCCTTGAGTCCTCTACAACTAGGGTATATGTGTAAAAATATATTTGATTCTGTTTGAATTTGCGACAATTATCTTTCGCCATAGAAAAATTCTACACACAGACACACACAGTCACTTTTCTATATGTTTTGAGGGTAGTACAATCGTAACCAGCCTTTATCTAGAAAACGAATTTTTTTTGCGATCACCATACTTCCATTTCCTTACGGAAAATGGAAGTAAAATTATTGGTAAAGAAAAGAAACGGTTCGAACGAAGTTTAAGGAAGCTGATTTTATTGTTACAAGTAATAATTGCATTAGTCAGGTTAGCAGCGAAATTCCGAACACGTGGCTTCCTTCCATTCCTAAAGCATTTTAAGATAGTTGTTGGACGGCCTTAGCGGTTTGTATGTAGACAGTGTTTGACGCCTACTTTCACTTTTATTATAAAACGGTTGGGCCGGCTACGTCTCTGCCGCAGTGTTTTGTTAACCGTGTTGGTGTGCAAGTGTTCGTGCTCATTGTGCTTGTGTTTTGTGACTGTTGTGTGTTTTTCTATAGTAAGTATTCATTTGGATTATTTTATCTTCTGATTATTTATTATGTGAAGATTTTTTGTTGATTTTCTGTCACCCGTTGATAGAGTATTATTTCTTTACATGTATTAGTTTATAATTAGTCTGAAATGACTGCCAACTGTTTTAGTGGCCAAAACGTCAAGTTTTTTCTGTGACGGCTAAAGATCATCAGTTAGATTCAAACTGAAATATCTACAATCCATCAGAACCATTTTTTGAAGAAATATTTCGTTAGATTATATTATTTGTTTATAATAAATCAATAATATTATAAATAATATTATTTATGCCCACGTTTTCACTTAAAAGCTTGTTTTCCAATATTAATACAATTATAATTTCCGCAAAAAGAATAATTATTATAGCATACAAATTTCCTTAAACTTTCTGGATAGTTTACCAACTTAGCCAGAAAGTTTACATTATTTTAGTTGTTGTTATTATTGTGCACTCACACGTTTTTAACCGTTTTCAGAACGTTTATAAGAACGATCACAAATATTCCTAACTTCATTTGGGCTCAGAGGCTAACGTTGAAAAATCTATAATTTGTAAATTGTACAATATTAGAGGTGAGCTAAACTAGTATTTGAAAGTTACAGGTACAAATGAAACCGTTCCAAAAATGTAATAGGTACAAATGCCTGTTATATACCTATTATACATATACCTGTATTATATAATTTGTTATAAGAAAAGCATTGAAACTAAAAGCATTAACAGTGTTACTTTACACTGTGACTTTATTAAGCTCTTACTGTTTTAAGAAAATAAAAAACAGGAGAATTTATAGGTCTATCTCCCTTTGGAAATACTAATTTGTTTTCACTAGGCGTAAACAAATAGACATAGATTTAATATTAAATTATCGATTCCATTTTTATTAGACACATCACTTGCAAAACTCAGGCAATGAAATTTAGAGTGCACGTAATAGCACAACCAATAATGTCATAAACCATCAGAAACATATAATAAAAACATGTCAATAAGCCACAACAGTGAATGAGAATAAAAACAATTTTATAAATAAAAACAATAAAAATAATAGAAACCACTGTAATACTATAGATATAAATAAATAAATAAATAAAAACTTATAAATAATAAGGAACAACAAAAGTAAATTAAATGCATTACATAGGCCTGCCTGGATTATGATGCCTTTAGATTCATTCACCAATGTACACAGAATATACAAATCATGAACTAATCTACGTCACACCTATTCACATTACAATTTGCTTCACTCAAATAACACATTATAGGTACATAGGTATAATAGGTATTATAGGTATAGATTATAATACAATATAATTCCCTTTTTCAAAATTTACAAAGTTGGTGACTAGTATAATATATAATTTGTTATTATAATCTGTATTATATATTTATCTGCATAACACACGAGAATAAATGTTACATCAGTATGAATTTTTTAATTTATTGAAAACATCTTCGTCTCATTGGCGTAGTGTTATTCTGAACCTCGCTTTATTTTGCTTCGTTACGTACTTATATGGGAATCGTCACATGGTCAGAAGCAAGTATTCAGTATCAATAATTCGCGGTAGGAGGGTCCCGGGAGTAATCGGAACAGGTATTTCAACTTTTCAGTCACTATTATATCCGTTCCACAAAAGATATCGTTCTAAAATACCTGTTACAGGTATATCGGCCCACCTCTACTCAATATTATATCATTAACACTAATTTAATTTAAGGTCGAGCTGTATTAACTTACATGCGACAAGAGTCGAATGTTATGCCGTATGTCGTCCATTGCCAAACTCGCTGATGCTTTGTCTGCCGAAGTATTGTCATTCAGTTTGTGGTTACGCTTATGTAAATGCATAACAGTGGATATTTTTGTTCTGTGACTGCTTTCAGTATTTAGTGCTGTAAATATTGTGTCGTGCTTTGTATTAATTTGGGTCTGTTAAGCTGTTAACTTCTTTTGTATTCAGTGATTGTTCATATGTAGGTTTCCATAGTTTTCCCACGTACCTGCAAACAAAAAGAGAAAACAAATTAACACTGCAAACAAATAAAATCCATACAAAACACCAAACAATTTTTAAAACACCGAATAATGTAAATACGTACTAAACAAAAGTATTCACACCAAACGGAACACACATTAGTGTATCTAGAATTTGGTCTTGGTGGGTGGGGAGGTCCAGTCGGCTATATAGAAAAGATAAAACAAGTTAAGACTAATCGATATTAATATCTTTCAACTTCCAAGTGGCTGGAAACGTGTGAAAACATCCTGAAATCAATCCCATGAAAGTAAACGCTAATAACACAATAAAAATACCCGTTATTGAGACATCGTTGACAAGATACTGACTGAACTGATTTTCCTATATTTCAAGCGTATACGCAAATGCTGTGTAATAAACTTGTTTGTATATTTAAACAGAGTCACTACTATATTAGCGAACACGGCTGGAAAAATAATAAAACAGCCTAAAAATTCAGAGATTAACAGAATTCTTAGTCAACCTTTTTCAACCCTCTGGAGGGGAAGTCTGGACGGGAAGTCCCGGTCTCGTTCGTCACTCCCCCCCCCCCGTAATACGTCAGTGTGAATCTGTAACATTGTAACCGAGGAGGTTTCAACCATGACTGAACAAATAATGGCAAACCATGGCTGTTTCGGGAACGATTAGGAAGAAAGTCTCTAAACTTCGTTTGGTGCGGCGTTTTACTTCCACGAAACGTTGGGAAAATTTTTAATTATACTGTGAGCAACGATTAGAAAAAATCATTGTACTTATTGGGTTCAGTGATGGCTATTAGTATTGCAGTTTAGACACTGTGCACCCCTCACGGACACCCACTCACTCTCTCTCTCTCTCTCCCTCCCCCTCTCTCTCGCTCTCACTCTCTCTATCTCTCTCTCTCTCACTCTCTCTTTCTCTCCGTCTTATCAGTGCACGCATTCATATGAAGCAATGAGCAGAAGAAGAAAAGTCTGATTGAAATGTGTGTGTGGGGTGGGGTGGGGGATCCAGTGAACATGTAACGTTTTTCTTACAGCTTTGAAGGGCTTTGAAGGTCATTTCGGCGGGTTCAAGAAACTATTTACATTGAATTATTTAATTAAATAACTAGTGTGCTCCCTGAGTTGCAGAATTCGCTCATCATTTTGAATGAAGTACATTTGTTATTGGATAAACTTTGATATTAGATAATTTTTCAATAATCAGAAAAATTATGAAAATCCCGATTATTCTACTATTTGTTGTTTTGTTAAACGCTAAAATATACCAAACAATCGGACTTGTGTTAAATTTCCTTTAGTCTGACACCTGACTGGATTTTTACAATTTGTCATACTTAGATGCCATCTGTAGGCCGTGGGATAAAAAATTTTAAAATTTCTAAAACTGTAGATTATATTCAGATTTTTGTTAAAATTCTCTTTAATTTGCCCCATATATATATGAAAGTTTTGCCCCATATTTTGGGTTCTGTCGCCCCTAAATTTTTAAATTACAAAAATTTAACACTACATTCAGATTTTAGTTAAAATCCCTTTCAATTTTTTAGCCACATGAGTTTTTGCGATTTTATCAAAATTTTTACCCAAATTTTGGGCTCTCGGTGTTTAATATTTAGAAAGTTTAAAAAATGAACACATTTCCGATTAAAACAAATTTTTACCTCCTCTTATTGTTTCCTTCAGCCTTCCCATATTTTGATTGAATCAATCTCAAAAACGATAGGCGTCTGTAGGGCAAAAGCATGGATACGCACACCATGTTTTACAAAACTAGGTTGATGGGTTCAGACGTTACCGTAAGAAATACCCAAAAGAGACGGACAGGCAAATGTCCAACGGTCGAGTTAAAACTGAGAACTCGCTTCACTCGTTCAATAATTGTTGTCACTGGAATCTTTGTTTCGAAAAATTCTTTAAGTTTGTTATATCTTGACTGGAAATTCATCAGATAGTCTTGAGCCTATCTGTACACTTCTAGTAATGTGGTATAGCGCTTCCACAGCTCCAACATATACAGCACTGACACTATTTTTTAATAACTCTGGCCATAGATTATTGAGACTGGAATACTGTAATATGCCTTCTTCAGGTCTATAGATTCTAAATGGGTATGTGATTCAAAACAACATTAGGCATCATAAATATTAACCAAATTTGTTAGACCAAATAATTGTTGAACTGAGTTCCGAATAGAAGACTGGAAAATTATTTCGAAGGCTTTCACCGCCGGAGTCAATGTTGTTAAATTGTGATCCCGGGCTGTTTGGTCGTGGTCCAGTGGTGAAATCTCTAGCAAATGTTTCGGCCGTACCATTGACGGCCATCATCAGTTCAAATTATGAGCTTGCGCTAATGATGGCTAATGATTATACAGTAATTTGCACTGATGATAGCCGAAACATTTGCTAGAGATTCTAGCACTGGAACGCGGCCAAATAGTCCGGGATCACAATTTGACAACAGAAGACCGGAAATATTCTAGATCCAGAAGATCGTGGAATGAAGAAATTTCCGAGGAGAAACGCAGCAAATCCAGAAGATCGTGGAAAGAAGGCATCTACGAGGGGAAACGGAGTAGACCCAGGATATCGTGGAAACAAGACATGTCCAAGGGGAAACGGGGTAGACCAAGGAGATTGTGGAAAGAAGGCACGTCCGAGAGGAGTCGGAGTAGAACCAGGATATCGTGGAAATAAGACACGTCCGAGGAGAAACGGGGAAGACCAAGGAAATCGTGGAAATAAGACACGTTCGAGATCAAACGGGGTAGACGAAGTAGATCGTGGATAGAAGACGCGTATGACGAAATAGTAAAATGAATTTTACAACGAACAGATTGTGACGATAGAAATGTATGACAGAAGGAAGGAATAGCAGCTGTCAATAGATGCACGTAGATGTCTAGCAGGCGCACAGAGATGGACACAAATGTGGAATTGTACTTTTATTATTCTCTTAAGGAATAGATAAACATAAAATTTATTCATTTAATAAATTTAATTTAATCTAGAATGCTGTTTTAAACTATATACGTAGGCCGACGTATAATTGATTTTGCTGCTTACGTAATTTATATTTCAACATTGTGTGACTTAATCCGTTTTAATTAAACTAATTTAATTGTAATGTAATTTTTTTTTTTGCAATAGAGGTGTATACCGATTGGTCATCGAGCGGTCAACAACACCGCAACAATAAAACAACAAACAGACGGCTGACCGCTGGTTGGTTTAAAACTTTATACAGTTTTCGATATTTAGACTGTTCATAATAACGTAATTTAAAATGCGAAAGGCTTAATCCATGGGCCGGTTTAAAATATTCAGCGCAGAGTGGATCCTAGCAGATTAATAATATCATGCGTTTACACCCGCCCCCTGCAGTCGTACTTACAATATGAAAAATTGTGTATTAGCAGCTTACGTGCGTGCTTGTGTGCGAGCGTTATTGAAATATATGGCGAACAATTAGACCCATGCAATAAAATATTATTAATGGTGTGTGTGTGTGTGTGTGTGTGTGTGTGTGTGTGTGTGTGTGTCCAAGCGTAGGACTCTATTGTTACGACGGTCACATCGATCGTCGTGTTGTTCAGTGGAAACAGAATAACTGCCACCAGTGAAGTCACCAGTTGGAAACTTTAATTAGACACATACAGCAGTTATAAATCCATAAAGCACTCTTATCCATTAGTTTAAGTTAAATTTGTCCAACAATAAATGTCACCTTACTACAGTTGTACACTAATTAACACACAATGATCACTTCCCACTAAAACGTCACAATAACTCTGACTCGTATGACTCGTACTTGTAAAATCGCCAGATGTTGTTAACTTCTAAGTCGGCCGCTGACACTTACGTCAGTATACTCCGCAGAGGTTCCAGTATAATTTTCCATTTTCCGGGAGGCACGACGAGCATAATTTGCATAGTTACTGGCGCTAGGACAATTTGGACGCTAGCTCAAAACCCGACCTTGAACGCAAAGTGCCGGCTGCAACCGAAAGACAATCTTGATTTTTCAAGAGTGTTACGTAATCGTCTTTCATTTCAACGAAGGTAGCAATATATTTTTTATACAGTCACCTGTCATAGCATCATGTTTCCTCCGCCTCTGTTTGACTGTATGTCTGTCTGTCTAATAATTTATTTTTTTTTTATTTTTTTAATACCTTTATTTTATCAGCATGCTCCATTACAAATAAAGTAATACTACATGCTATATATAAACTTATTACAAGCCGATTCTCAATACATATAAAGACAACTCCAGTAGTACAACAATTACAAAGATTCAAAATAAACAAGAAAAATAAAAATCAATCATTGACAATATACAATGAATTAGTACTACATTATTAACATGAGTACAAAATGACAATGATTCAAAATAGACAGACAAGCACAATAACAATAAACACTACAAAGAATCAAAATCAATGTTATTAACATATTTAATAAACTGTCTAACATATTTTGATGTCAATTCACTTCTAATCGGAGGCCATCGTCCACCACTCCTTAGTACACTATTTTTGAAAACCCGTCTTTCTTCATTCAACATATTGCACTCATATAACAAATGTTCCACTGTTTGGTCACCGTCGTTGCAGACACATATTGGATCATCTTTTATTTTGAAACGATAGTAGTAGGCTCTAAGCCTGCCATGACCAGTCACCATTGTGGTAAAATTAGGAGACAGTGCAAACCTTGAGGACAGTCTGTGCTTCACACTAGGGAAAAACAACTTAGTCACCATTCCATTTAATGTTTGTTCCCACTCACTTTGCCACTCCAGTAGGCTCACCTCACGGAATTTGTTAATCATTGCACTTTTTGGTATTCGTTCATAGCACACCATACTGCTACTGGACGCAGCTTCTTTAGCCAGATTGTCAGCCAGTTCATTACCATAAATACCCACATGTGCCTTAACCCAACCAAAATCAATTGACCAGTTACCGCCTTTAAACTTCTTAACTTATTCCTTATTTCTTCTATCAAGTAGCTATGATTCCTCGAGCTCCTAAGTGAGTCCAGCGTCACTCTGTTGTCGGTGTAAACAGCTGCCGTTCTCAAATTAGGTATAATATAATTTAATTCAGCTATCTTTTCCAGGGCCTTCAAGACTGCCAATTGCTCAGCCTGATTATTAGAGCACCCAACACCCAACTTATACTGTATCTCATATTTGAGCTCACCATTAACAAACAAGGCTATACCCGACCCAACCCCATTGTTGTGCTTACTGCCATCTGTATATGCTTGTACTGTGTATACTGTACTTTCATGGCTCGAGTTTATAAAAACTGCATCTGCCGGATGAGGCCAATCCTTGAACGGAATTACTGTATCCATCAAAATATTAGCACCACCACAACCTCTAGCAACTCTGTAAGCACTAACAATCTCTCTCAACTTTATTATTATTGGAGTCAGTCCTGTCAAAATGCACAAAGCTTCATGGGACACTGTACGATAAGCCTTCGCAATTTTAATATTGATGAGACGTTGCACTCTTTTGAACTTCATCTGGTTACTTTTCCTTTCTAATGCGTCTATCCATACGGGTGCTCCATATGATAAAAGGGGGAGAATTGCCCCCTTATATATTGTTTTAAGTGCCTCATGTCCCAACCCCCAGTTTAATTTTGCAGATCTTGATAGCATATGAATCAGTTTCGTACACCTTTCGACCACATACTGGATATGCTCATTAAAATTGAATTTTGTGTCAATAATGAAACCCAAATATTTTAACTTATTAACTTGTTGAAGTTTTTTAGAATTATGGTAAATGCTTAATTCTGAATTCTGAAGTCTTTTACGAGAAATCAAGAGTATTTTTTATTTTTGTTCATTAAAAGAAACTTTGTTATTTGTAGCCCACTTTGAAATTTTTACCATCTCTAAATTGGCATAATTTTCAGCTTCTAAGAGAGACTTACCACTTGTTAACACAATTAAATCATCTGCAAAAGCTATAAGTTTTGTACGTTTAGTAAAGTCTAAATTGAGCAACGAGTTATACTGTATGTTCCAAAATCCTGGCCCACAACAAGATCCCTGAGGACAACCTTTACTGATATCCCTCTCCATTGATGTATTGTGAGTAGATAGAACTGCCTTTCGTCCACCAAAGTAACTCTGTGAGAGACAATACAAGTTCGTAGGACACTCGAATTGTTTAAGAGTATTCAAAATACACGGCCACCACGCTGCATCAAAAGCGCCCTGGACATCAAGACTAACGAGAACAACAACCTCTTTCTCCACCAGACATCTTTCAACAAATTCCTTAACTGCCATAGCTGCATCCACTGTACTTTTCTGGGGTGTAAATCCATACTGATTAGACTGCATTAAATCTTTAGAAAACACGTGGTGCATAATTCTGTTTATAAGTAGTTTTTCAATACTTTCGCTCCTACCTTCAATAAACTGATAGGGCGAAACTTCGAAACTTCAGTACTGTTCTCCCTGCCCGGCTTAATTATTGGTACTATTTTTGCTCTTTTCCATAACTTAGGAAAGACACCTCTTTTCAGACACTCATTATAGAGTGCTGTTACAAACCGAGGAAATTGCATTAAAACCCGCAATAAAATGCCACTTGTTATTCCATCCTCACCAGGACACTTCTGAGGGTTCATGTTTTCCAAAACTCGCAAAACTTCTTCTTATGAAAACTCTCTGTCATCTTGTACACTTATTGGATCCTTAATCTGATTCCTAATATGCCTATGATACTCATTATCCATTATGCCGTCATCCACGGGAATAAAGTATTCCAACATACAATTCATAGTACCTTCCAAATCTGTTGTGAAGGAGCCATCCGGTTTTTGCAAAGTTGTTAAGGTGGAACACTTTCTCATTTTTCCAGCTGCCAAGCGATAAACCGCATTCCAGGGATTCACTGATGTTGTTAAATTACAATATTGTTTCCAAGAATGTATTTTTTCTCTTCTAATACTTGATTGATACTTCTTCTTTTCCTCAAAGTAGTACATTTTCCGACATTCTCTCAGGACATTGTCGTTTCTAGTCCTTTGGTATCTTCTTCTTAATGCATTAATTCTTTTACGCATGATTGTGAGTGTATCTGACCACCATGGAACCGATCTGCCTCCAACAGTCTTCTGTATGTTGTACGCTTCTTAAAACACTTGTCACATGCTGTCTTTATGGTATCCTCAAATTTTTTCACAACCTGATCCATATCTTGCACCTCCGAAACCTTATACTGTAATACAATGTCCAGACTTCCTAAATCATTATTACACGTAGAAACATAAAACTTTTTAAGTATTTCTTGAAACAAATTCCGATCAAAAGCTTCATAGTTACTTTCCTTGAAGACATATCGCAACCCCTGATACTGAAATTCCGCAATATCATAGTTTCCATGTACTATATTGAAAGTAATAATTCTATGGTCCGAACAGCTCTCTTCTTCACTGATCTTCCAGTCCTCAACTAGAGGAACCAGCTGATTATTAACTATAGTTAAATCAATATTACTTTTACCATTCCGTGATTCAAAAGTTGTAAAATTACTTTCATCGTTCATTAAAAACAGTTGGTTTCCCATCAAAAACTCTTGTATCGCCCTACCTCTTCTATTGGTTAACGAATCATGCCACATTGTTGACCTGGCATTACTATCGACAGCAATCAAAACGCCACTTCCCTTTACAAAACTGAGAACACTTTCAATTTTATTAATATTAATTCCGACATCATCATGCATACCAAAATACATGCTCGCCAAAAAGAAGTTTTGACCACCATAAATTAAATGCAAAACGACGGTATCTTCATCTGATAGTTGGTTAATCATTAAACATGTAATTCGATCATTCATAATTACAACTGCGGCTCTTTGTTTACCCGTACCGGCAGTAAACGTTCTACAATTCCTTGGTATCCCGACAACGTTATTTAAAATAACATATGGTTCTTGAATAAACAAAACGTCCACCCTTTGTTGTCGTATTATATCAACAATGTTATCTGTTGCGTGTCTGGAATGCTGTAAATTGATCTGCATGCATCGAATTAGGTTGTTCTTATCTAGATGTGTTGACCTTGCATTAGCAGTCCGTAGAAATGGCATTAATAATCAATGTTCTGTTTATAGTTCCTTATCAGTTGTTGCAAACAAAAACAGCTCTTATCGAAGGACGAATGACGCTCATTAACCCTATTATCCTTTATACGCTTATTGTAATGAATACAATTGATACATTTAAACTCATTAGTTGATGCTTTACATTCACTCAGCTTATGGTCTCCAGCACACAAGGGGCATGTAAGATCCCCTCTGCACTCCTGAGCTTTATGATTATACCCACTACATTTAAAACATCGCTTAGCAACCAGATAATCATCCACGTTGCATAATTGCCACCCGATTTTTAACCTATTACTTAAAAGCTTTTGTCATGTTTGGGAACTAACTTCAACTACAAGATTCCTTATCTGTCGTTTGTTTTTAAAAATAAGCTTAGGTCGCAAGTATTCTTCATGTAGATTTAATTCAAAGTTTTGCATTATAATAACACCCCGAGCATTTTCTATGGAAATATCATCCGGTATATTGTACACAATCATTTCGGGATTACGGACTTTAGGGACCGATGCTTCCAAAATACTTCCACATGCCTCATTAATACCATTGGTAATAATGTCAATATCATTTTCACTACCAGATTCTATAACAACTCTACCATCCTAAACGACCTTACAGCCCCTATTCCGACTTTCATTTGTATTGGATTAGTTTTTGATTTTAAAACAGCTTTAACTGATTCAGCCGATTCGTTAAATTTAGATTTAACGACAACTTTAAATTTCTTATTTGAACCCTTCTCTCTACTACGCGCAACGTCAAAGTAAAGCTTTGGAGTTTGACCAACAGGTGGCGTAGGCTGTACACGCACCGACAATTCCTTCATAAAAGATACTCTTTCCGTTTCCATTTTCTTAACCTCACATTCCAACACGTTAATTGTCTTCCCTTTCTCTTCCAAAACATTCATAACATCTGCAAAAACTCTTCTAAGCGTACTCACCGACTCCAAGATGACTTTCCTTAAATCATTCCGTAAATTACCACTCTTCTCCGTCACACTCACTAAGTTTTCAAGAGCACAAGCAAACAGAGCATTCACATCGCCGCCATTTTTCACTCACTCCCTGTCTGTCTGTCTATCTGTCTGTCTGTCTTCTCTCTCTCTCTCTCCCCCTCCCTCCCTCCCTCCCCCTCCTTCCCTCCATCCCTCTCTCTCTCTCTCTCTCTCTCTCTCTCTCTCTCTCTCTCTCTCTCTCTCTCTCTCTCTCTTTCAACAGTCGCCTGTGACTGGTTTGATGCGGCCTTCCAGCTCCTGTTGCTATCCTGAACCGCAGTCACTTCAACTGTGAACGCCTTTAACATGCCACATCCTCGACACTCAGGTTCTCCAAACTCTGTAACTATGTTATCCCCGCGCTCTCCATCATCAAGTCACTAAACCTGAATGTCTCAACCAGTGCCCCCCCCCCCCCACCAACCTGTCTCGACATTCCCTTATGCTTGTCTACGAACGTCTCCTTTCTTCCACAATTTCCGGAGCCCGTCGTAGCAGGTATCCTCCAGGTCCAGGTATGCGAAGCAGGAGCTTGATGTGGTCCGGTGGTCGCAGAATCCGGGCAAACCCGAAGACAACATGTCGCCTGCTTGTTGTCATAAATAGCGGTCTGGCGCTTTGCACGGTCTGAACCTCCGCGTTAATTTCTTGACTTGGAGGGACGGATTAGCTGTTTATTATTTCAAACTTTGGGACATGGGGGGTGGGTAACGGCGGAATGGGGAGTCTTTAGAGACCCTTCGTTTGGGAAGCAGAGATTGCCCGCCCACAACGGGCCGAGCGCCTCAAATCAGCCCAGGAAAAGTCTCTAGTAAAGGCTGCCGTAAGTCAATGGCGGGTCATAGTCTCTAGAGGCTGACGGGTGATAGGAGAGAGTAGAAAGGGAGGCGACGGAACTAAGGCACGACTAGTGCAAGCGCAACCCCCTCCATCATCTGTCACAATGCACCGGCACGGACGCGGTGTAGACTGGAGGGAAGGGAGGCGAAGATTCGCAAGGTTGCTGATATCCCGTTACAGATCCTTCATCTACATGGTATGCTCAATAAAATGTGAGATACAACGTGTGGTTACCTCTTCGTGGTCTTCCTCGGCTTGCACATACGAAGAACTTGACTGAAAGCTTTTAAAAATTAATTTACTACGAATATTAATTTAATTTTATCTAATAATAATATATACATTTCGTTCAAATAGTGAGCTATTTCCGCAGTTCAGGGAGTTTACTTCTGTGTAGGAACAGTAGCGTGGCGTGGGTACATAAGACCTGTTGCCAGTTGTGATAGGCTTACAACTTAACCTAAAAATTAATTAGAATTTTTTCTTGTACCAAGTGTTCTTTTCATAGCATTTTCTATCATTCGGTGTGATAAGAATAGGGTCCTGACTCTCGCTGTGTTCAACGCGATCTGACTCTCATTATACTTACATAGAATACATCAGAACACAAATAATCGAATTAAAAATAATAAAGACGAACAGAGAAACACATGACTAAACGAACAAAACACAGATAGGCACGTAGTAACTGCTGCACGTCACTTCCAAAAACGAACATAGCTGCTAACTGTGCGTTTTGCCGGTTTATACAGCCGCAACACATTGGACGGACGAGTGACAGTGACAACTACTACGAGGACAATGACTGTCCGCAGTAAAACATTGCCGATGTCTGAGCCGGCAACACAAGACGGTGCAAGCGCCCAGCAGTTTGAAAGCAATGCTACGCTTTTCTTCAAGTTTCCCTACTAGTGTTGTTCGGATTTCAAATTATTCAATAACTAAAGCATTTATTCTGCGATATAATTAATATTATTTTCTCTTATTTCCAGTACTGTTGCCACCGGCAACAGCGGCTACATGGACGCCATGCTACTGGTAGAAATTCTCATGGATTGCTTTTATATTCGTACAATACTAACCGTACTTTGTATGTGTAACAACGCGGGGGGGGGGGGGGGAGTGCGCAGCGGCTGCTGAAGCCGGTCCGCGGTTACAACGGCATCTCGAGGCCGGATCACTTTTA
The DNA here is from genome assembly GCA_034769895.1 of Magicicada septendecula. Classification (NCBI taxonomy): domain Eukaryota; kingdom Metazoa; phylum Arthropoda; class Insecta; order Hemiptera; family Cicadidae; genus Magicicada; species Magicicada septendecula. Next base: position 435,364,795 of record CM068370.1, on the reverse strand, counting down.
CGACGTTCAGCCGCCGTACAGAGCTTTACGACCGCTTAGGTTGAACAACGCCTGAAAGATAAGTTGGGGGGAGGGGAGAATAAGTGAGACCACATTAGTCCACTTATGTAACTTTAGCTTGACATAAACTGTAGTGCACGCAGTTTTGCAAAGCAGATATAGGCGCCATAAATGACTTTAAGGAAGGATGTTTTGTCCTGATGTTATACTAACACATAAAGAGTTCTTGTTTTGTTTGGAATCGTATGTTCTGAACATTTCCACTATTAATACAAGGCTTATGCGCGTAAAGCTCCTCCAATATTGAATTTTTTTTCAACTTATTGCAAATTTGTAATCTGTTCGACTGAACATTTCCGATAATTTCTAAACAATGAAGAAATAAATGAAATTAGGAAAAGGATACAGGCCGCAAATAGAACATATGCTTCATTGACGTCTATATTCAAGACAAGGAATATCCACCATCAGTCACATTATATAAAGTTATGATTAGACCGGTGATAACATATTTTTATGGCAGCGAGACTTGGACTCTGAACAAACAAGCCGCTAACATAGTCAATACTTTTGAAAGGAGAATTTTGAGGAGAATATATGGACAAATCCAAGTGAACGGGATATGGAGAATGCGTCACAATGAGGAGCTGTACAAGCTGTATAAAGACAATGATCTGGCCACCACCTTCCGACTGCATAGATTACAATGGGCAGGACACATCATTAGGATGGAAGACAACCGAATACCTAGGAAGGATCTGTTTAGTCAGATGGAGGGTAGAAGGCCTGTCGGAAGACCCAAGACACGCTGGATTGACGCAGTGGCGAGGGATGCTGATAATTTACTTAAAATAAAACGATGGACGTCGATCGCCAAGAACAGGGAAAAATGGAGACGGATGATTATGGAGGCTAAGGTTCGGCTTCGAACTATGATGCCATAGAAGAAGAAGAATCTGTTCGACTAAGCGAACATTGAATAAATTTACTGACAAAACACGTACATGATTATGAAAAGTTGACCAATGACAGCTCTTCCTGTTTTTGTCTACAGATTAAACAGATACACAAAGTACAAGACTAAATGGCAAAACATGTAAACAACTGAACAAAAGTCACTTCCACTTGCTGATGGCATGATACAATAATTCAATATATTAAACACTGGGCCTATAAGTGTTAACATTAAAGTTAACACTTAAAAGTGTTGACATATAAAGTGTCAACATTAACACTTAATGTTGACACGGACACAAAATGTACAGATGTTAGAAGAATAGATAACACAGACATTACAATACAGATAATACAGAGTACACATTATTCGTTGAAGCTGAAGGGTATATCTAACAGTTTATGTCTTTTTAGTCTGTAAATGTCTTCACTATTATCTAACAAATTAATTGCTAGGGGGTTGGGATGGTATTTTAGTTTAGAGATGTGTTTCCTGCAGAGGGGCAAGATTTCTTCTCTTACAGTTGGAACCTTTAGGTCTCGGAGTATAGAATTGTTGGATACAAACCATAAAGCGATGACTATTGATCTTCAAGTTGTGGACTGAAGCGCTGTATAATCTCGATGTTACTCGTACTAGCAGTATCCGGTGTACCGTAAGTCCATACCGGTTTAAGAAATGCTTTATATATTAAAAGATTGTTAACAAGACTTTTCTGCCTTTTAGACAGGAGTATATTTCTGACCTTGAAGTTAACTTCAGTATTCTTAGAGTTTATGTGTTTCTTCCACGTTAGTTTCCTGTACAGATGCATCCCATGGTACTCAGCACATATTGACGTATAATTCACCTTTTCTTTTCCACTAACTCTTGTTATTTTAGTTTCTTACAGTTTTGTATTTCCATTATAAGAATGGATTTCTTCCGTAAGTATATTTGAAGTTTTATTAGTATATACACACAATATATACTGGTACACCAGTATTCAGAACTGCTACACTACATCGTGAAAAGTATGGAAGAGGAAAAAATGTGTTCTTCGGTCTTTTTGGACGTACAGCAAGCGTTCGACAAAGTGTGGCACGAGAGGCTCCTCTACAAGATCAAACGTAAGTTACCTAGTCACTTATACTTTCTGCTAAAGTCTTATTTGTCCGATAGATATTTTCTAGTTAAAGTCAATAACGCTTCATCCGATGACCAACGAATACACTCTGGAGTACCCCAGGGCAGTGGTCTAGGGCCCTTCTTATACACAATATACACAACAGATGTGCCAACCACCAACAATACACTGATTGCTACATTCGCTGACGACACAGCCGTATTATCATCCAATGAAAACCCAATGCTAGATTCTGAGGATATACAAAACGATTTAAATATCTTGACAGAATGGTTAAAACAATGGCGAATCAAAGTAAACAGCGAGAAATCGACGCAGATCACGTTTACTACAAGACGCAGCAGTTGTCGACAAGTACCAATAAACAACGACCCGATACCAATGAAATCAGAAGTAAAATACTTGGGACTATACTTAGATGAGAAACTAACCTGGCGATAACACATTAAGGCAAAGAAGCAACACCTAGCAATAACAACTATACAAATGAAACTGGCTAATAGGAAAACGATCGAAATTATCTCTGGAGAGCAAATTAATTGTATACAAAACGATACTAAAGCCAATATGGACTTATGGTGTCGAGCTATGGGGTTGCTCCAAGCCATCTAACACAAAAATTCTCCAAACATTTCAATCGAAAACTCTCCGCATAATAACAAACGCGCCATGGTTTGTCTCAAATCAAACCATTCACAAGGATCTCAAAATTCCATTCATCAAAGATGTGATTCAAACGCAAGCTACAAAAATACAGAGAACGGATTACAGATCATTAAAAATAATTATATACACACAAGCCTGACGCACGATTCGCCGAATATTCTTCATCTTCAGAGGTTTCAATGTGAATTAACGAATTATGGATATTGATTCGATTATAATATAAATTAACCGATAATGATGTTATTTAAAAAACAAAATTTGATTGTTGTAAAGTTTGTTTATGTAGTCAGCTGATTTGATCTTATATTAAAATATAATATAATATATTCAATATAATATACAAACACAAAAATAATAATACAGTAATTAAAGAACAGGCAAATAAAAACAAAACAAGGTGATTTATTTAAAACTACAAATTAATTAAATTCATTATTATACATTGACGGCACGTTGACAGCATGGAAATCCAGAGTGACTTCGGGAATACAGCTTAACTAATTAATTTGTATGGTCCCCTGCTATATGCGGATGACATAGTTCTTATTCAAGAAAATGAGGATGATCTACAAAGAGCTATGTTTCAATTACAAGAAGTGGAAAGAGAGTAGTCACTGACAATTGCAGTAAGAAAGACCAAAACCACGACCCTTAAAGGTAAATATCCAGTGATGACTAAGATAGTTATAAACAACAGAGCTTGAAAACAGGTGAGCCGTTTCAAATAATTCAGGTGTGCAGTAAGTTGCAGATAACCTATATATATAAGTATGCATATTTCAAAAATTTGTATGAAAATATTGCAAAGCTTTTTTTGATTCGGTGTTCCACGTCACTAAATATAAGCGCAAGGGTATTATAAAGCGACAGCTAATGTTTGTAACGTCCACCTATTGACCACTGATGTCCAACGTCCAGCTCCGCACCTTCATAGTTTCCATTGATGCGATGGGGAGAAGTGCGCCCATCGAACTAGTCCTCAGTAATACATGCGCCCCCATAAATTCAAAGGTTGCCTATGACTAGTCTAGAGACTACTTGACATCAGTGGACGTTCCAGGAAAGGAAGTCGCATCTGGAACGCCGGATCGTGGAGGAGACTTTCGGAGATGTTTATGTAATTGGATACACTGACCTTCTGACATATCGAACTTTCGAGTTCGAGTGCAGTGTGTACGTGTGTGTACGTGTGTGTACGCGCGCGTGCGCGTTGTAGCCAGAGAGAGTGAGAGGTGGTATGGTATCCTACACACCTATACATACACACACGCTTACATAAGGGTATTGAAATGCTATCGATTATGTGAACAAGCATGCGCAAGCGATAAGTCCGTTAGTTTCATGGAGCAAACTTTAGTTTTGTGATATAAGCTAACAAAAGAGACATTACTCAATTTTGTAATTTTCACTTTATACATAGGAATACATATATATTGCGACATATAGGTGTCACATATAATAAATAGCGAGATATGCTGTACTAGAATGAAGTGGATTTATTAATGATGCTATTCTTTTATAAAAATTTACTGAGCTTTTAATACAGTTTATGAAAAATAATTAATCTGTCTATGTTGACCTTTGTACCACAAAGGTTCCACAAAATTTATTTCCATACAATGAAATAAATTAATTTTTAAAATTTCTTTTTGTTTTATTTACTAGAAAGTCTTTACTGATGTGATGCTAATAAATATGATAGTCTTTGTGATAGTCTTTCTTTTAATTTTTTTTTTAATTCTTGTACGTAAATAGTATAGGTTCACTTCCCTCTAACGTCGAATGGAGATCCTTTGGACGACGGGTTGATCGTGGATCCGATTAAGTACGTGAGTTGATGTACACTGTCCGGCCTTAGGGTCGTTTTCGGGCGGGTAGATGTTCCTTGCACCTTTTCCAGTCAGCTTAAAGTATTTATACACCCTAATCTGATTTATACACCCTTAAACTTTCGCGGAATAGCGCACTTATAATATCGTTTTGCCGTAACTCTAAGAAATTTTAACTTGTGTTAGCGACGACGATTAGCAGCCCGATCGCCATGAACCACGCAGCGCTTACACGTTATCGATTCCCAAGAGAGACAAATCTATCCGTTTAACGTAATTATCCTGAATTGAATTCTTGTAAGCAGATTGATTCTTCGGTAACCTCTACTCATGATTTTTCTACAGATAATCAATGTTTTTGTCCAAGAAGGCTTCCGAACATTTCGTCCAAGAAGATAATCAATATTTTTGTCCAAGAAAGCTTCCGAACAGAACAGTTCTTGTTCAAAAAACCTGATAATTTTTACGACTGAAATTGTAGACATAAAACCTTTTTTTACTTAAAATATGTATACATTTAGTTACCGATTTTTAAAATAACTATTTTTGTCATCTGTCAGGTATTTTTATTACGAACAGTCTGATACAAGTTCCGTATAAAAATTTCCCATATCATGAAAGTTATTTAAATTAACGTGTTTTTTAATGAATCTCCCGTAAATAATTTCGTACCCTCGCACAAACACGCACTAAACACGCGGCTAAGAATCGTTACGCACTATTTAACAGCACTCAAAGTAGTTTCAAAACCCTGAAAATTCATAAAACTAAAATTTTAACAATGTTCCTTATCAACTAATTTACAATGTTAAAAACTGTAAAATCTACTTATTCACACAGTATCTTTATATGCTATTATATACTTTTACTCTCTGCTACATTACATATTGTAACGCAATTTTGTAGAGGAATTGTTGTTATTGCGTGGAAGGAACAGTAGCAGGTGTCAGCTGTCAGAAATGATATACGTTGGAGTCGACCAGTCGCCGTTCGGACAACGACACGTGCGACACATTAGCGACGAAGTAGGCACAGCTAGAGAAGACAATGCCTCAGTCATAGCAGATGTTCGGCGTAAGAGTATGGCGTGGGAACGGGCTCCAGTAACAGAAAAACAAAGGAATACGTCTTACCGAGCCAATTACCAAGAATACGAATACGATGGCGACGCGAGTATTGTCAAGCCACGTGTGGGAGCTTAGCGACGACACACAGATGTACAGAGTTCACAATGGCAAAACTCATACGGACGTTATATGAACAAAGGACCAAGCATGGTGAAACAGCGGGAACTTGTTTACCAGCCAGGGAACGGGGTGAGCAGGAGAGCTGCAGAACAGATGTGCCTTACCGAGAAAGCGACCTCCGTCAGCGTGTGAACGAAACGAAGGAAGTCAGGAGATAATACTGCAATTACTCACACCTAAACTAAAAGACACATGGGTAACTGGACAGCATTTAGTATGAACGAGCTGAATGGAAATACAAGAACAATTGGATGATGGACAAGCGTGAAATTCGGTCTTTCGTCTTACAGCAAGGCAGGAGCGAAACAGGAGGATATGAGAGAAGGGATCTAGATGAGCCTACCACGAACTAGAATTTGGTAAAGGCGGTTCTTTAGAAGACGTTACCAAGGAGACAAGGGTCCAGAGCGAATATGGACGAAGCCAGGAGTCTAGCTAGAGACTCAGGGAGGCGTTTTCGTGGAAATGAAAACGAAAACCAATAAGAACGTAGATGGTGGGAAGGAGTGAATTGGATGCAGAAGAGTGGAAAGACTCAAGATATAAAAATACGTGTTGACGACGAGCTAGAGAGATATACGTATTTGCCTTAGTATAACTTTGTCTTATACATTTCGTCTATGTATTATATTCGTCGCGAGTCTGTTTATTTCCCCAGTACAAAATCGGAAGTCTTATTCTAAGTCTTAGTAACGATAAGAGTCTTAATTATGGAGTTTCCTCAAAAGTAATTTTGGGTTAATCTTAATCAGACTTTGTATTATCTCAATATATTGACGAGTCATAAAGTGCGGAGTAAAATGTTGATGGTGAATCGCAAGATCGTATTGTACGTAGTGAAGTAGAACTTAAAAGATACTTAGTTCAAATTAAAAGTTTATATAATAACGAGTTGTGTAAAGATGCTCAAAAACTCTGACGGTGTGAATAAAGTAAAGACATTGTGCGTAATCGTGAAAGATAGTTCAGAAAATATGAACTAAATATCGCGACTGTGTGATGAACTAACGTACTATTTACGTCGATTAACTATGTCAGATATCGTAATGAAAAGGTTCATAAGTGAAATAACTGTGCCGACTAAATAAATTACAAACAATCTGTGCTTGTTAACAAAGTGGTAAAGTTACAATCACTCGCGAATAAGTCGTGAAATGAATAATTCAAAGCCAAATGATCGTACTAACTAACTTACGTTACACATATAACTTCTAAGCGAGTACGAACTAAAAGAATGTTGACGCCGGAGTGCATAATCTCAGCGATAGTGAATAGTGTATCTTTCGGACGATGATGAGAGTGTACACCAAGTCATCAGTCATCCTGAGGAGCGAGGTAGAGAGGAAATCATCGTAGTCACACGCCGTAGTTGCGGATACTTACCAAAAGTAAAACATTTATGTATCACTTATGTTTAGTAGCCACTGTCCTGTTCCTCACAAAGAACACACCTCTGATCTAGTTAGAAGTCATATTTAAATTCATTTAGAGTAAAGCTGAATGATATGTTGCGAAAGGCAAAATTGAAATATGAATCCATTAATGAGAGAAATTTTGTAATATATAAAGAAATCATGATTTAACTACTTATAATCAAGTTATCATAACGAGATGAATCCGCATAGAAGTAATGAACGAATTAATAGTGTAACGTATCATATAATATTGCGAAATAATGTTATATTTAAGTTCAGAAATTGATGACCATTGCAGAAGCTCTGAATAAATTATTGTTCGTAATGCAGAATTTGGTGTACGAGTCGAATCATTTATAATCAGCCTAGTTAATACCAATTACCTTACGCAATTACACGTAGATACAAATGACACCCAAGGTGTGGAATAAATTAGTGATAACGTAGTAATACTCATAGTAAAGTCAAAGTTATCTGACTATTAATTAATGGTACTCTTCACACTTATTACACGTACACATTTAATTCAATGTGATATAGGCATTAACAGGCAATCTACATATGACGCCCGTAGAGTGAGACTAATTAATCAATCTATTCGCAATAAGACAAAATTAAAAACTTATTTGCATGAGATTGCATCAATATCAAATTTGTATTGATATATGTTAAATATCCATAATTATCTATGGCATCCTAACGAAGAGCTCGAGCAACATAAAAGATAATTACAACTTATTACTCTTATTACATTTATTATTTATTAACACGTGCATTTATTTACATATTTGTATATGGCATCCCAACGTGATGCACGAGAGATATAAAACATTAAACAATTAACAAACCCAAAACACATATTTACACATGGCATTCACAACGTGAGACTAGTTATATCTTAATTACAACTCAATACTTAAATAAATTAATTAATTATACAAATAAAGGAAAAGAACTTATCATCAGTAAAGAAAACAAACTTGCAACTGACATCCCAAACGCGGGGCATAAATAAATAACAACGATAAAAGATAATTATAATATGGAGGTAGAATTTTCATTTCAATATATATTTGTTTGCGATTTTCTAAAAACGTATAAAGTCGTTTTTCGCATCCTAACTTCCAAACTTTAGTCGTCGTCGTCATCCTTTACGGCTTAGGCTAGTAGCCTGTCCCAGTCTCAACGGAAGTCATCCAACCATCGCTTACGTGGTCTTCTCACACTTCTCTTCCCCCTTGGATGATAGTCGAGGGCTCTCCTTGAAAACCTAGTTGGATCCATTCTCTCTACGTGTGACCGTCACTCCGTTTTGTACCGGGAGATGTTCTCATTTAAGCTTTCAGCTATGCCTAGCTCTATTCCAATATGATCATTTCTGATAAGATCTCTCCTGCTACAACCCTTTACAGCCCTCAAGAACCTCATTTCCGCTCCTTGTATTCTAGATATATCTTTGGGCTTTCTAATCCAAGTTTCAATACCATACAGTAGTTGAAGTATTGTCATTGCATTATAATATTTCAATTGCGTCTCTTTCCTTGTTTTCTTCTTTGAGTGTTTAATGATACAACCACAAAGCGAATGGAAGAGACTAATTTTGTCCAATTAGAAGGGAAAAAGTTAGTCCAAACTTTAGTATCGTTCCAATCATCATGCTTCAGATTCTTCTCCACTATTGCATTCCTTGTGCCTTCCATCGCGGCATCCCTCTTTTCCTTCTTTCAGGAAGGGTCCATTCTAGTAATTTCTGCGGCCATCTATCTATCATCTATTTCGACTTTATGCTTTGCAAAACTAATAGCCCCCCCCCACACACACACACACACGTGTAAAAGTTTAACAGCGTGCCTATAATACACGATAACACGCGTGTAGTATGCACGTAGAGGAGCTATAATTAGAACAACGGACGGGCCGAAACAAAAGAAAACACAAGTAATTAAGTTTGGAAGGTTTAGCAAATTAACGAGGAGCTCGATACGATGAAAATGTTATTTGGATCTTTGTCCGGTGGCCGCGCCACCAGCACTAGCAGAAGTCCAATCCAGTAATTAATAGCCGGCAATTAGACGGCAGAGTCGTCGCTGTATGTTTTTGCCCCTGACCCTACCCCTTGTCCCTTGGCCCCTGCTCCGCGTCTTTTACTTTCCAACAAGTCAATTTCCTGCTTTATATTGTTAAGCGCACGTTCGAGCGCGCGCGCGTACACGGACACAGACCTCGAGGGAATCGCGCGCTGTTTCTGATTAATGATCGATTCGATTCAACGCTGTAATCGCTGCTGCCTTACAAAAGAAACGAAGTAAAGCATTCCATAGACTCTTGACCGAGCGCTTTCAACACAATAGATTCCCCAACAACAGTCGTTAACTGTCCTTTACTTGTTATAAATCACAATAACTGCTGCTAATTCAGCATTAACATTCTGTACGACCTTCAAGCCTAATTTTCTATGGTTGGTGTACTGTACCGAGATGGGCGTTGGCCGCCAATTCAACTAACGTTGCATTTACATATATAAAACTCAAAGACTGAGGATTTGTTTCTTTGTATTGAATACAAATCCACACCGTTACACCGATTGCCACCAAAGTTTGCACAGGCAACCTTTGACACAAGGCGAAAAACACTGTCTAATTTAGAATTTGATATTCTGCCCCGTTTCCACGATTTAGGCCCTTTTAATTATGTCCTTTTTTGTTGACTCGTATAAAGATGTACAACACCATGGAGACCAGAATTAATTACCATAGTAGCAATTAAATAAACAAATGCTATTTAGCGGTATCGAACTGTACCCTTGTACGTTTCTGCAGTAGATTTGAGATGTTTTTAATATGCGATTGTATCGATATATTACGATGTGGAAACGAAGAAGTGTACTAATTGTAAATTGTCCTATTAGTTAGTGCAAAGCAAAAGTACGTGTTGTTTTCATTTGTGAGGTTAGGTGACAACGGTTTTTGGTTTTTAGTTTGCTGCTGAAATAAATAAAATCTATGGTTTAGGAAAACATAACGATTAATGTGTATATACAATGCTTATAACACAGTAACACTTAATATAAATAACTTAACGTTTTTAGTTAGCGGGTACTTGTCAGGCAATAAACAACACAACGTTCCGGCAAACAACTTTTTAATAAGCAATTTGAAAAAGATTTAAATAAAGACAAACGCTTTTACAGTTTATTCTTAAACTCTGACAATTGTTTCACCCGATTATGTATTTCTCAGAGAGCTGGTAAGAACAACTAATTACAATGAATGCGTGAGAAGGTGAACAAGTGTTAGCTGTGTAAGATGATAGAGGAGCTAGTACAGGGAAAGTGAAGTGCCTGTAAAATCCAAGTACGTATTAAATTTGTAATACGTATGCAAACTGTAAAACTAATTAAACTAAGTGGTTGGTTTTAACAAAGAAGATATAAAGAATATTGGCTATTTATTTGTTACATTTTTGTTATTTTTAAATAATGCTTTCTTAATTTCTGAAATATTTCAATAAATCGAATTTTTTACTTTTATTTATGTTATTCAGTAGTATTACTTTTTTGTGTTTAAAATGTGGTTGTGTTTTAAGCAATGATCTGTGACACCTGTATTTTTACGTGTTATTACTTTAGTTAATTATTACATAAGAATTCATTTAGCGACATCGATATAAAAATAAATAGATTTCAAATGATATGTGGTACTATACACAGAACTCTTAGAAATGAGACAAGGAAAGGCACCAAGATAAAATTCTATAAAGTAATGGCAACGGGTGTTATAGCTTATGGAAGTGAAACTTGGACGATGACGAGAAATGATGAACGACGAATACAAACAAGTGAAATGAAGTTGTTGCGAAAAAACCAAAGGTTGCACGATTAGAGATCAACTACGAAATGAAGATATAAGAAACGAGTTAAGTGTATATTCTATGGCCAGCAGAATAAGGAAAGGACAAATAAAATGGTGGCAGCATATCGAGAGAATGGAAGATATGAGACTACCATAAGCAAGCAATAAGATACAGACCCCAAGGAAGACGAGATATAGGTAGACCAAGGAAGAGTAAAGGCTGAACAGGCTGTAAGCCTATACCTTGACGTGTTGAAAGAAGAAGAAGAATTCATTCACGTGTTGCGTATTACGAGAGAGCGAGAAAGCAAGAGCGCGCGCGCGCAAGAGAGAGAGAGAGAGAGAGAGAGAGAGAGAGAGAGAGAGAGAGAGAGTACAATTTTTCCTGTGAGACTACTGTTGCATGGGGGCCATTACAGTTTGTGCTAATTACTGTTTTTGGGTAGTGCTTATTTTGAACTTACCTCACTTTTTCCCTGTATAAAGTGACGTTGTTAAAAATATATTATTTTTTCAAGTATGTAGAGGAGCGCTTTCAAATATTATATTTAGTAACAATTACTCAAAACAAACGTTAATGGAATAAAACAATTTTATAGGAGAAAATTATTTAAAAATTGTAAAAAAGATCAACAGAGTCAGTATAATTAGTTTTAATTGTTGTCATAAACAATATTAAAGTAACGTAGTGTAATTAATTGGTAAAATCATTAGTAAATCCAAAGCATTCCATTATACGATATAACCTACTACTTATTCCATGCGACCTTCTACATCGCAATATATACACCTTTACGTTTTTGAAGTTGATGGTTTTTATTTACATATACTTACATTCTGAATGTTACACCAGTTCAAAGAGAAACTAGTGCTGACTGAACAGAAGAGGAAAATCTTATTTACTTTACGTTTCCAAATATTAATAAATATGGACTCTTCAAGTGGTGTATACAAAACAATATATGAGGTTATCCGGCGCCGGTATTTGGTCCAAGGAAACAACTTTCTATCGAGCGGCCTGTATACGTTGTTTGACGCCAATGTTTACATGCGATTCCCCAGACGGATCAGCTTTGAAGAACGGTGTTATGTAATTTATTAGCCCAGTTATAACTGGTCCAATTAGGTCAAATAAAATTATCTTCAACTGCGATACAGTATAACGTGGCAGCATTTATAACAAAGCAGCAGTAATGTACGCCATTTTGTTGTTTCGTCTGACTACATTTCATTATGTGGCTGCGGCCAGTGCAATGAATATGACGTTTACTAATAACTTGTATTGACAAGGAATGATAGATTGTGGTTGAAATTTCCTACATGGGTTTCTGCGATTTTTTCACAATTTTGACCCTCTCACGTTTTTGCCTCCCGCTCCCAGTTTTTTTTTTTTGGGGGGGGGTTGTCTCAAAAACAGTAGGATTCTGTAGAATAAAAGCATGGGCACGCCTGCCAAAGTTTACGAAAATCTCTTGATCCGTTCATAAGTTAGTTAGCGCGAATCATATCCCAACAAATAGATAGACAGGCAGAGAGACAGACAGATGCCAAACGGTCGAGTCAAAACTGAGAACTCGCTTCGCTCGTTCGAATATTAATGACTACACTAGATGGGAGATATATCCACGGTGTCCGTTCCTATAACCGAAAGTAGACAGATGACAATTCGGCATTCCAAGTTACAAACAACTCGTAATACTTGAATAATAAATAGAAGTGGGCAGGCGACGTGAGCGAATATGGACCCGCTACAAAGGTTCAAACCGTACTACTGGTTCATAGTCTTCTTCTTCTTCTTCTTCTTCTTCTTCTTCTTCTTCTTCTTCTTCTTCTTCTTCTTCTTCTTCTTCTTCTTCTTCTTCTTCTTCTTCTTCTTCTTCTTCTTCTTCTTCTTCAATTAGGGAGCAGGCGAATCTCCTGTTGCCACACTTCATTCGGTAGCCCGACGTTCTATTCAGATGAACTATCCGTCTCTGTTGTCTGTAATGCAACCTTCTCAACGTTTCACGCACATCTGTCCCTTCACGTGCAGCCTTTAACAGGCCACAAGGATCACATCTCAGGTGGCTGTATTCTGCCACAAGTATGACGTTGTACCACGAAACCCTAGTTTCAGAACAAGGGACACAACGAACACTTAATGAAATTTCAGCCGAGGCTCTTTCCTCGATTTCCTTGACAAATCTTGACGGTTTGTATCGCAGATTGACTGAAACTTGTGTCATAATCATGTTCAACGTCATAAGTGGCAATGATGATGATAATGATGATGGTAATGGCAAACAAATTGAAATGACCCCATTTTGTAGAAAGTGCAACAAAATAAAACACTAGGAAAAATGTTACACAAAATGTAGATAGAAATGAAAGGGAAACAGGCCTCAGATTATTCGAAAGACTGGTACATTAGTTGAAATTCAAATTGTCACTACGTTTATGGTAAAAAAAACACAAAAACAATAAATGATGCTATTCATTTATTTTTTGGCAGTGTGCCAAACACGTTGGGATTAAAACCTATATTAGTGACTCTGAATTGATTCTTTTTAAGCGCCTCTATCGTTCGCTTAACTAAAAATTCCTGGAAGAAGATGCTTGCCTGCATTACTTCACAAAAAGTCAGATCAATTAAATTAATCTTCTGATCCCATTAAGAGTTTTTTTCTTTTTTTCCTGTCCACAACACACAAAGCTTTTATCCTGAAACCATGTCTCGACTGCGTCGTTTATCTGTAACTCATTGTAATGGAGACTCTTTTCTTCCTGTAGAAACGTTTAAATTTCCTCGTTTGATTCCCGATTGGTTAACTTCATTTCTTCTTCTTATTTTCTACAGGTGTACCATAGTGTGACAATATAGACGAATGTTTAGATTTTTCTGCGTTCGCAGCGCTTCTAGCGGCCACTAAGCAGGGCGAAACTGTTTATGTTTAAGGACGCGTGTGAAGTGATTGATTGTATTTTTACAAATATGTTTTTAATACACATTCCGTAAAAGAAGATGCGAAAAGAAGACGTTTGTTGTCATACAAATCACAGTAACAATAATAAAAGCGTAACAATTTATTGAGAGTACTCATTCACTTACACCCATTGAACTTGGAAAAATCGCGTTTCTTACATTTTTACGTGTACAGCAGGGCTATACTAGATTTGCAGTTATCGGCGACCACAAATACCCTAAAAGGTTTTGAAAAAACAAATTTACGAAACAAGTCATTCAACACATACGTTCCTATGTATTAAGTGAAATTTATAATAAGTGATAAGCGCATCTGATTTAATAAATAAGCACTTGGTGATCTGATCTACAGGCCAGATACTTTTTATTTTTCTAATGATTGTTTCACCAGTTACAGCAGCGTCGGTGATTAGACTTGAATTAGGCGAAAAAGTGTGCACATTTAGTCGTGGGAGGGTGGAAGTGGTGTATGACAAAAGGAGGCAACTGGAAACAGCCAGATAAACTATTAGTGAACAAAACGTGGCTGTTCTCTTACATTTTGGAACTTTGGTTTCTAATCATCCAGTAACGGTACTTTGTTTTGTTCCAAACTATAGCAGTTCAAAACGTAACCCATATCAAAATCGTTGAATATCTACTGCATACGCGTTTGGACACGTTGGCCTAGAGTATAAAATTATTTTAACCATAGGCGATATAGACATTTATATATCGACTTTTCTGTAAGTTGTTCTCAAATGCTCACAAACCTTTGTTTTTACTGGTACACAAATCATCATCATCAGCCATGGCTTTACAACCCTTGGCGGGTCTTGGGCTGCTCCAAGAGTCGACTCCATTCTTCTTTATTGCGTGCCCTGACTTACCACTTTCTTATGTTCAGTTTTCTGAGGTTCTCCTCTATCTGATCTTTGAACCTACTTCGGGGTCTTTCCCTTGTTCCACTACCCAATGGTTTCTAGTAGAAAATATGTTTCGTAGCCTGTCCTTCCTACATTCTCTCTGTCTCCAACCCAGCTTAGCCCGTATATTTTGATTATCCTGACAATGTCCGGCGGCTCTTTGTGAAGATGGTGTACAAAGCCAAATTCCATTTTCTTGCACTCCTCTAAATATTGTTCTGAGAATCCGTTTTTCTGGTAAACAAATACAATTGAGAAACTAGGAACTGCTCCCGGGACTAGTTTCTGTGAGGGAGGGGGTGAGACTAATTTCTGGGATGGAAAGAGATTAGTTTCTGAAGGGGGGAATGAGCTAGCTTAATATTCTCAGGACTCAGGGGACTCTCCAATATCATCAGAAAAAATAAAGTATTTAAGATTCTTCTTGCTACATTATGTATACAACAGTTAATAAGGCGTATCTTAGCCCGCGTAACTGGCTTACGAATAGGCCTACGTTAAGTGATTATGGAATTTTACTCTGGAAAATTCATTATCTACGTAAATATACAAACTGTGAATTTTATAATACCTCTGGGTATGATTGATATCCCTGCCCCCCTATCCGTAGTGAAGCTACTGCGTAAACGTAATAGAACTTAAGGCAGTTTCATAAGTTACTTTAAATAAAAATTATTTTTTGTTTCACTCAAGAAATAAGAAGAACTTCACAACACTTAAATCTTAGATTACAGCCGTTAATAAAACGTTAGTTTGGTTGTTGTTTATCGCAGGGTTGAGCTCAACCGTGTGTCGGTTGTTGTTCTGTTGGAACAAAAACACATCGAGTCACGTCTGACTGTACATGAATAAGTGATAACGAACTGGGAATCTTGCAGCGTCTTAATACTTTCAAGTTTACTGTAATTTATTCAAGAATAAATTGTACGGAGCAGCTGTTAAACACGGCCGCACAAAACTAGTACAGACCACGCGCCCCCGACGCCGCTGTAATCAGAAATTTATGCATCAGCATTGCGGCTCTTCTCCAACGTGGAACTTTTTCGTAACAGTATGGAACGTTCAGAATCGTCAGCATGTGACTGTACCGTTATTTATGGTACCCACACACATACATCTTGTAAATAAATAAACTAAAAATAAAGTATTTTAGTTTATTTTTGTGTGCTTATTTTTAGCGTGTATGGGCGCAGACACGCAGAAATGCGATAAAAAAAGGAAGCAAACTGTTCCTCTTGTCCATCTCGTAAATGTTATATATTTATAATAAATTTATGGAACAACAATCTTCATTAAAGTTCGACACAGTACAAAATTCAGTTCATGGCGACAACAATTATTGACAACAAACAAGAAAACAACAAAAAAGGGTCTCAGGGTTGTTTAGTCACTCGTTTTGAATAGACAGTTTAATGAATTTACATAAAATATTTCTGATATAGTTTAAGGACAAATGAAGACCAAATATATGGAACTTCTTCGAAATGTTACAAACATCCAGGGATATAGGCCTATATCAATTGGAAATTATACATTTGAACGTGTCCAACAATTTTCTTACTTATGTTTCCAAAATTACTCAGAACAACTTTTGCAGCAATCAAATAAAGTCCCGCATCGTACGTGGCAATAGATGTTATTACTCCTATGAAAAGCGTTTAAATCTAGGATGTTAAGCAAACAACTTTAGCTGACTATATACAAAAGTCTTATACGACCGGTTGTAACATACGGATGCTAAGCCTGGACATTAACCAGCACAGACGAGCCACATCTACGAATATTTTTTTGAACAAAAAATCTTGGGAAAAATCTTTGGACCTCTACAAACTGAAGATGGCTATTGGAGATTGGAATTAACCATGAATAGGACCAAGTGATTCAGGGTCCCGACATAGTCCGGTTTATTAAGAGTAGGAGGCTTGCGTGGCTGGGCCACGTAAGGCGAATGGATGACAGAAAATGGATAAAAGAGTTGCAGGTTGGAGACCGGTAGGAATAAGAAATAGAGGCAGACCCAAAAAGAGATGTGGTTGTATGAAGTGGATGATGATGATTTGAGATGTATGAACATGAGGGGATTTGTAATGAGAGGGCGGAATGGAAGAAAGTCATTGAGCAGGCTAAAACCCATGCTGGGTTGTATCGCCAGGAAAATGAAGGGAGGAGTTCTGCCATAGTTATTATGTTCAGCAATAATAAATTAGTAGTTTTCAATAATATTTCATATTTTGAACAGGAATATATTTTTTTATTATTTATTACAATGTTTAGACAGTTTATTTTACATTACCGTTATCTTCAAAAAGAGAACATAAAAGTAAATAGTTGTATACATCCATCACTAATAAGTTATAGACATCCACTTAATACTCATCTTCTTCGTCTTCCCCTCAACCCAGAGGCTGGTGGGCTTGCAATTTCTTCCCCTCGAAAGATATATAATACCATATAATATTTATATAATACAAAATAAATTTACGTTTAGTTTGTTCTCTGAATCTAATTAACTTAAAATAATAAATAACTTATATTTCATTGGAAAGCTTATGTATACAGGATGAAATTAAAGATTAGTATGCCTTGTAACAGTAACAAAACTGTTACAAAACTGAAATACGTTCAAAACCAAGTATTAAATAAATAGTTCTCATCTTATTTCAAAGTTATACTATTTGCAAAGGCCTTATTTTTATGCAGTATTATTTTGTCACACTTTCCACTGTTATAGTTGATTATAAAACAAAACTTTACATAACGGAAGTCAATTAAGATATTCGTAATTCTAAAATTCCACATACAAGAACAAATTAAATTATTTTTAAATAATTTACATTCCACATCGTATCTACGTGTTCAAGGAAAGGTAGGAAGCAAATGTAATTGTCTGTCACCTTATCTGACGTCTCTGCTGACGTTTAGAGACACGGTTAAATAAGGTGTTTGTTTTTCATTTACCCAACTAGCGAGGCGACAGCGGAAATAAATTAAATATTTCTTATGTTAGATATGTTCCAGACGACCGATCTGTGGGACAATCAACCGTATTTTTAGAAACAAGGAACGTCCAGGTACAAAATTAAAGTTCTACATACAAAGTTATGGCGGTCCCTGTACTGCCCTATGGGTGTGAATCGTGGACAACGACCAAGAAACAAAACAGCAAAATACATGCCTCGGAAATGGCGTTCTTAAGAGGAGTTAAAAGGTGTTCTAAACTTGACCGTACAAAGAATGAGGCCATAAGGGAGAACAGTTATAAGTTTTTAACTTGAATTAAAAATTAAAAGATTGCAAACAACGGTGGGAAGAACAGTTAGAAAGAACGTCAGATTTTAGAATGGCCAAACAAGTCTGGAAGTGCAAACCTATAGGACACAGGTGTGGGTAGGGAAGAGACGGCTGGAGAATCTTTGAAGGCGGAACAGGCAGCACACCTTGCCTATGCCATATTGTGAAGATGATGAGTTACATATTACTGTTACGAGAACCGTATCGAACAGTCTAGAACTTCCGCCATCCGTCCCTTGTCCAGCCGAGCAAGGACGGACTCTTGTACTTTCCAGAGTCCTCTGGAGAACACCTGAAATACGCATTAGCTGACACATCACATTGAGCATGCAAACATTTCTAGAAGACGTGAGCTATCTATAAAAAACTACAGCAGCCGGCTTGTCAGTTAGTTGTGTTGAGCGATTTCCTTCGCGTGGATTGAGTGACGGTTTACTCAAGTTATTGTGTTATAGTTAGTATGGAATTCTAATATTTGACAATTTTCTACCAGAAACCAATGTGTAGTAGAAAAAGGGGAAGACCCCGAAGTAGATTCAAAGACCAGATAGAGGAGGACCTCGGAAAACTGAAGATAAGAGACTGGAAAGCCAAAGCATGCAGTAGGGAGGAATGGAATCGACTCTTGGAGCAGGCCAAGACCCACCAAGGGTTTTACAGCCACGGTTGATGATGATGAATACTTGACATTATTACTGTGTGTCTAAAAATTCAACTTGAATTATTGTACGAGACTTAGCTTGTCGAATAACATGTTGACTACGAATTACGAGGGATAGTTGAAAAGTTCACGGAATGGAAATGGAAAAACAAGTTAATTGTTACAAAAACTTGGCTTTATTTTTCTATATAATCTCCCCCAACTTCAGTACCCTTGGTCCAACGCTTCTCTAATAATTCAACCCCTGTCTTAAACTATGATTCGGGAAAATCTGTTAAATACCCCTCTACACCTGTTGTTACCTCTTCATTTGGAGAAAAACTCTTTCCAGCCACAAATTTTTTAAGGTTTCGAAATAGATAGAAATCGGAGGGTGCTAGATCTGGTGAATATCGTGGATGTTCTAATAATTCGTACTTCAAATATCGCAGTTTACTCATCGTCAAAACACTTTTGTGCTCAAGAGCTTTGTCCTAATGAAAATATAAACAAAGAATTTCGACGAAACCGAAACATCGAAGCATGATAATATTTTTAGGCTTTAAAAATAAGATTTCTAGACTGTGGGGAATCGAAAGTGTGGAAAAAATATAGTGTTAACATCACCTGGAGCGTTACATTTTTCGATGACGTTACACATTTTGCATCACGCATTTTGTGGAATTACCCCCCAGCCTAAAAACATTATCATGTTAAAAATTATTTTTTTCCTTGCTAAACCGGGTCTTATCTCACAAATATTTTTATTTAGTTGTTCCATTCCAAACAACAATGTCGCGGGGCACTTTATGTTTCTACAACGTGTAGTCTATTATTCTTCTTCTTTCTCAAGGAGCTTACTAGTGTATAGTAACATTGCGTGCGTTCATGCTGAGTAAGGTAAATTTTGGACTTAGTTGTAAGGAATTTTTTGAAAAAATGAAAAACAAAAAGGGCATATTGAGAAAGGTGCATTCAAGTGAAAAACCTGGGTGGTTTAAAAAACAAGTTCAAGTTAAAAACTTCTTGCAAATTCTTAATGTAATGAGTAATTTTTTGATTGAACACAATTTAAAGTACTACACTTGAGCTTGTACAAAATATTTTCTTTTATTTACACTTTATTATGTATTAAGTATTATAATTATACATCAAATAAAATAGCAATGTAATAAACACCGTAAAGTTTATATTTTAATTCCGGCCTCCCTTCTCAACCCCCCATAAACAGATGTCTCGGTTGGTCAATAAAATGTCAATGGCAAGCCTAATTAATATGAAATAGCCTCGATGGCAGTCTATAATTACTAAATATATCCTCACTTCTGTTACCGTTACTATCAGCTCAATGTAATTAAACGTCAGATTAGCCAACGTTAGAATTTGCAAAGTCCCTCGAACAAAACAAGCTTGCATCCCATATACGGGGACCTTGACTGTACTACGGGGAATTCATTTATGCAGCAGTACGGGAAACAAATCTGAGCTCGGTTCGCTACACCACGGTCAAGGTAACGTCGGGAGTATTACTAGAGGGAAAAAACATCTATTTGTATACAAACAGTGAACTGACATAGTGTAACGATTTGACATGGGTAAAACGCGCAGGCGAAAACCGCAGCACTAAAAATAGTAGACAGCCGCCATTGTAGAGAGAGCAGAGAGATGCCAATAAGGATTTGGCCGTTCTTGTCTTCGTTGCGTTGCGACGACTGCTGTCGAGATAACGCCCCTATGGTTCTGCCAAAGGGATGGATATTTGTGCGGTAGAAATGTCTGACCGTTTAGAAAACACATTTTTCAGACCACTAGCTTATAATGGTAGCAATATAAAAATATGATTTTGCGCGCTGAACGAAACATGATATCGACATCAGAAGCCGATAAATCAATAAAAGATCGCGACCAGCTTTGAAACTGTAAATAA
This sequence comes from Magicicada septendecula, assembly GCA_034769895.1. Classification (NCBI taxonomy): domain Eukaryota; kingdom Metazoa; phylum Arthropoda; class Insecta; order Hemiptera; family Cicadidae; genus Magicicada; species Magicicada septendecula. Next base: position 435,343,981 of record CM068370.1, on the reverse strand, counting down.
TCGCAGTTTGATATAGATTTATAAGGCTGTCTCCTAGTTTTTTGCGTATTTTAATTAATTTTACTCATTTCATTATACATTATACTAGCGTTTCCCAATCTTTTTTAGCCCACGGCACACTACAAATAAATAGTCAGAAGCCACAGCATACTATCTCCCTCTACATACCGACCCCCCGGCAGTACCATTAACGCGATGTCTTTAAGATCATACTGCAGTGTAATATATCATAACAATGAATGTTACTTACCTCAGTACTACTTGTGGTTTCCCAGTTATGTTAGTAGACTTTGCCAATTGTAATGTAAATTTATCAACAAACTCAGATTTATATGACTTACAAAATTACAAAGAGCCATTGAAGCTCGTATAACTTCTACTTGTACTTCTCAGGACTATTAACTAAGTAAGCAAACAGCTTTTTGATTTTTTTTTTCTGCCGAGTTAAACATTTTATTTTATTTTATATTTTTATTATTTCTCCAAAATTTCGTGGCACACCCAGGCAGGCTTTGCGACACACAGTTTGGGAAAGGCTGCATTATACCGTCCTAGGTCTGCTTGCCTAACACAGTACAGGATAAACTATAGTTAACTCGTGACTAACCGAAAGAGAAGATAACCCGTTTTAAAATATCAGAACTAGGTTAAAATATAGGGAATTTAAATCGTAATATATTGTGAATGGTTTTCATGAGTTTGAAGCCGTTGTAAGATCTGTAATGCTGTTTTCTAGTTTATTCCGTCGTTTAATTCATTTTACTCATTTTGATATACGTGATTAACCGAGAGGATAATCCATTCTAATAGATCAGAAGGTAAAAATATAGGTAAATGAATTCGTAACAGGCTATATTACAAAAGATAATATGTTTTTTCTGAAGTAACTCGTCTTTTTAACCTTAGTTGAGCAAGTTTTAGTTTACCGTCAGCGATTGGACAATCACGTGTTAAATATGACGGACACCAAGTTGTCAATGGCAGCTTTCGGTTATACATACTTCGGAAGCGGCAATGTCCGCCGTCTTAGGAAGAGGTGGGTTGTGTAGCCGAGGCCCAATCTTTAGCGACGACGACGATAACAATATAGACTCTGGATGGCACAGCAGAAGATAGCTCACTTTGCAATCGTCATGCTATGGTGTGGGTTCGGCTTAAGGTCGAGTCTATCAAACCCTGTGTACCTACTGTTGGGCCAATACGACAGTCTGGCTGCGATACACGGATCTGAGTTAGTAACAACACGGCATCTACACAACAAATGTCCGTGCAGGCCTTTAATGCGTGCTTTTAGATGCAGATCAATTCTCTCGAGCGGTGTTATGCTGTGAACTGTACCATGGTAACAAAGTGCAATATTCTACTAGATGCCCCTAAATCTTGAGAGTAGATTTTGACGGTGAGGAAGAATAGAAAAAAATTATGATCATGATGATGGTAAAAAGATTAGCAGGATCTGTACACTCTCCACCCTGACGTATGCATACCTGATCCTGCTGATAGCCGACCATGACAGTCTGAGACCCTACAGAACAGTAGAATGGCGAGGACTTCTTCCCGTTCCCCCCGAACTCGTACCATCAACATAGCTCTGTACTCCAAGAATAAACACTTCTCCGCCCTCGATTCCTTCCTACACAACTTGCCCGCAGGTTCGTCAATACGCCGAGACTTTGTTCCCCTATCCTGTTCATTACAGATTCCATTAATAGAGCTATCAGAAACACACAGAGGTCCTCCTTCCTCATAAACCGCCTGGGAGATTTACCAACGATCCACGCGTATACAACAGGTAAACAATATAACAACCACCCTACGCTCATCCCTAATCTGGTACAACGCCCTGTCCATCCTAATTCCCGCTCCCTTTAATGAGTCCGCCGCCGTACTCTTGACGCCACTTTGACACTACCTTCCAACATTAGCGTCCTGTACTCCTCGTCTAGGCCGTTCCACCGTTATCATTTGTCACAAATGTAATGATAAAAACTCCCATGCCCCAATTGTCTGTTTTACACGTACATTCTCCATTCGCTTCTGCTTGGTTCCTCCACCTTCTCAGCGGAAGGCCTGCGCTGGTATTCGTCATCTCCAAACTACCTGAATGGGGGTTGTCCCCAAAACAGTACGAGACTTCCCCAATTCGACAAGCCTCAAGTAGAAAAAAAAATTGTAAAAAAAATATACTCCTCGAGAATAATTTCTAGGCATTTCTAGAGAGGGGGAGAAAAATCAGTCATCTCTCCGTCTCTCCAACGGCTCTACAGCTTTTTCAAGGTCCTCTCCTCCAGTCTTTCGTCTGCCTCCATTGAAGAGTGCTTCAAGTTTCGTATTTTCAACACATCCTTGGCAGGATTCCCAGCCGATAAATTAATTTAGAGAAAGTTACCTAAATAATATTTTAAAAAAAGAATTGCTACAATGAAAACAAAATACATTAAAAACTCGTTTATCCGAATTTGATGGGACCGCGCCCGTTTCGGATAGACCGAAATGTCTATTTAAATAATAATACATGTGTAAGTACAGTAACTATTTAATAATAATAATTTAAAAGTTACTTACAGTGAATATGACACAATAAACTATAAAACGGCACCACACTGTAAATTATAGTTTCTACATTACTGGAACAGTCCTGTTGCTTGTTCGTACAGTAATCAATCATAGTTTTTTGCCTAAGCTTTGAAGCTCGTTTGCTGGTTCCCCATCTCGAAGTCGTTTCATTGTTAGAAGTTTTGCGGGGATAGTTTCAATGTTTACATTTATGTTTATGTTACTTTATGTGTACAATATATGAACATAATACTTTATGTTCGAAAATCCGCACAAATTGATAATTCAGAGTAGCCCTTATCCCAATTAGTTCTGAGTATTGATTTTCTACTTTATATCACGTGGAATCGCTTGTCTACGCTATTAAATATAGATTATAGCGATAGGAAAATGCGTCTGTGTATTTTTAAAATTTACTAAAAATTGTTTGGGATAAACCGGATTTTCGGATAAACGCGATTCGGATAAATGAGTTTTTAGTGTAGTGATAAAAATATAATTTAAAATAAATTATAAAACAAAACTTACAATTAAACTTAAAATTATAAAATTTGTTAAATATTTTACAAGTTTCTTTTACATTACGTGAAACTATATTATACGTGTAAATCTGGCATTCACTCAAGCCCCTCCACTGTTGAACAATAAGTTTACGTACTTGAAACAATGAGAGACTCTACATTTGTCAACATTGTCTAATCTGAAAATTGACACTTGTGACCTGAAAGTGAAGTTAACTCAAGTAAAAATGTACCGTACTTCAATACATTAAATTTGTGTCAGTTCAAATTAAAGTAATACAAATTTTAACGTGTTACAGGTCTAAAACAAAATGTCCCAAGTTTGGTTTTAAGGTATGCTAATTTAGAACAACGTGTACTTTTTATATAAAAAATTAGTAAAGAAATAAAATGAGTTATTGATTACTATACTGACCAATTTTTTATATTTATTGTCATTCAATTTTAAATTTTGATCTCTTGTTCTTAACTTGGGTTTTAATATATTTCCAGCTTTAGGCACTTAATTGAACTTATTGTAATTTTGTATAATCATTATTCGTGTTGTCGTTATTTCAATATGTAAGTACAAGACACTCTACATGTTCGAAATGTTTTCTGCATAAACGTGAACGTGTTTCTGCAATATACAGTGGTGAAGAGTGAAAGTACTACATATGTCCTAGGCAATATATACGTTTAATCACGTGCATATCTTTTCCACTGCCCCGCTCACTACAAAAAGGATTCACTTTCCTTCATTATATTTTACATATTTTTGATAGCTGACAGGTCTACAACCCTACATACACGTAAATAATTACTGTACAAGTAGAGGCTACATTCGAGAATTGTGCACCGAACGTAAGGCCAAAACACGGCAAGTTGCTGTATGCATCCGACTAAAGACTAGATTGACATCAAAATACTGGCAACAGAATCGAGACAGCCGTGGCAACCAGCAGTTGTGTGTGTGCCTTTAGCAGGTGTGCAGCAGCAATATTATTAATCTTAGTGTCAATCAATAGCTGTCGCTGGCAGAACGGATTCAGTCATTACGTTTCGATTGTAACACGAGAGATTAGCGCAGTACATTAACACAACTATTCTTCTTCTTCTTCTTCTTCTTCTTCTTCTCCAGTTCAAGAAAAATAAATTTTATTTTTGTAGGAGCAGTCTGATTCGATTTTAACAAACGTCTCTTTTTAGGTCTCACAAGGTTTTTAAGATGATAATGTTTTTAGGCTGGGGGTCATTCCACAGAAATCGTCATCGAAAAACGTAACGCTTCCACACTTTCGATTCCCCACAGTCTAGAAATTTGATATGTAAACGCATCAAGACAGAAATAATCGCTGCTGACATTGAGTTTAGCAAACGTTTTAGTCAGAATAAATTTGGTTTTACATGCTCTGTTTGTGATCGTCTGTGTTTTGGAAATAATTTACGTAATCCACCAAACGTAATCCACATTATACGTTTCAAAAGCCTAAAAACATTATCATGGTTCGATGTTTCGGTTTCGTCGAAATTCTTTGAATGCTTAGGTGCATAAATAGTGAGAGGGAGAGAGGGAGAGATCTCTTCATTTCCTGATATCGCACCTACGTCCCCTATTCCGCTTTCCACTTATCACCCCCTCCCGTATTTAACCATCACATTACCTCGTGTCTGTCGCATACAGTGTCCCAATCAATTCCTCTTCCTACCCTTGATAATATCCAAGCCTCTTTTCTTTTAGACTATAAAATACAGCCCTATAACTATTCTAGATTTAAAAGTATATTTGATATATCGAAATACATATTGTATTCAAGATCACGACCCGAATATTTATTGTTAACGGTATACTTATAAGTTGATAAGTTGAAAGGATTAGTTATTTCAAAACTCTATTATTTTGCGTGATGTGCAAGTATTGTAATTAATTATTTGGCGTAAGATAACAAATAATAAAGTTAAACAAGTGACATTTATTTAGAGAAAGAAAAAGTGTAAACTAAAAAAATGGGGATGTCGTAAAACAGAGGCCAGAAGTGAGAACTTCAGTGTCGAGGGACGGGTGAACTGATTCGACGCATACGAAAACGTTGTTCGTATGTATTTCGAGTAAGAGAGATTTTGCTATAAAGAATTGAGATTCAAATAAGAGTGAACAGATAATTAAACGAGGCGAGGGCCCAGTAGTGTTTACATGTATTTTATTGTAAGAAATCGATATTTACAGTGAACATAAATAGAATCATATTACACGTCGTTTTATTTTCAGTACACATACAGATACAAACAATATGTAACGAACACATTTTTCGGTTCTAACAATATGGCTTACGCAATAGTTAGTTGAAAATTACCACGTGATATGCTGAGTATAATGATTTAATTTTTTGTAACTTATAAAATAGATAAAACCCTCCATGGGTTTGATTAATATTAAAAACCCTTCAGCCAAATACAACATAAAAACCAGAATGGAACTCATGGATAAAGATACAAAATTATACTCTTCCGACATTTAAACATGTACTCAAACATTCCAGTGGACGATAATATAATAAAAAATATGTGTCATTGATTTTAAATTGTTTTTTATGAATTAAACAATTGAAAAGTTTAATTCTTACGCTAATAATGAGCGTAATAGCCATATATATTACGCTCATTATAATAATGTAAATATATTACGCTAATAACGCTAATAATACGATTACTTATATACCACAAAAGGATTCAGAAGTATTCAGCTCGTTTTCTCAGCATGTGAGTACATTTATTTTCTTTTATCGTAAATAAAATAATTTTTAATATTTACGTTATTCTTGTAATAGTATTTAAACATTTGAAATATGCTCACATTCTTTACATATTACGCTTTGCTTAAAGCTCGCATATTTGTGGCAGTGGAGAAATTTTTAGTAGCTGTGTGGGGAAAAGCGGTTCGATTGACCTGGCAACACTGCTTTTTCCTCTCAACTGTTCCGTTACATGTTGAATCAGTTTACTGCCGTAAAAGCGTGAGGTGTACGGGAGTGAGCATGGCACCATAGTGCCGTATATGAAGTTCTCACTTCAAAAAATGTGCGGTAGTTTACAGATTAAGAGAAACTTCTCTTCTTTGTTAATGTTTTACATTATAACTTAATTTTACATGGTTGGGCATATACCATTTTTTTTTTACGAAAATCAGAATTCATTTATCACTTTTCATAGCCAACATCAAAACTTTTGGTACTGCAGTGCTGTCATCAGACGATTTCACAAACGTCCAATGTAATCCCAAAATGTCAGCAAAAAACAATCTTCTCGCCATATTTTATTACAATTATCATTTTTACTTTACATTAGTCAAATGTTAGCGGTTCCTATATTCTTCTGATCAGATTTAATGTGTATAAAGTTTTAACTCATTTCTGTTTATTTATGTTGGAAATAGTTTACTTGGATTTATTTTAAAACGGAAATATATTTTGAATTATGTCACAGATTGACACATTGTCTTAACTATTAGTTTAACGTTCTGTTCTATTTCAAATATTTTTTTTAATAACCCATAATTGTTTCTTCGTTTTTCAATAATATTCTTTTAAATTTGCTATTGTTTTCATTTTTATTTTTCATGTTTTAATATTAACAGTTATTAATAACTTCGTTCTGGACGAGGCCTTTTGGCATCTCCACTATCTTATACTATCTTATTTAGGTCGTTTATAATAAACGAACGAAGTATTTAGCAGTGTGGCAACAAATAGTGACAATGTTGGTGTTAAGATGGCTGGTAATAAAACTAACAAAACTGGAGTTATTAATAAAACAGAAAACTGTCGTCCGACTTTCGCGTTTTCCGTTCGTAGTTGCACGATCGTCACAAACGAAAAGAAGCTCAGAATTCGTGTGGCACAAGAATTTCTGTGAACCTTCACTTCTTTAAACTTATACAAAAAGTCACAAGAAATTCCCAAAACACACACACACACACACACACACACACACACACACACACACACACACACACACACACACACACACACACACACACACACACACACACACACACACACACACACACACACACACACACACACACACACACACACACACACACACACACACACACACACACACACACACTATATATATATATATATAACAATAATTTAATAACTAAACAACAAATTCAAATAAGAGCAAAACAATATGACTAATAATCTCAAGTAAGTATTAGTAAAAATAATAACACCGTATAATATATTAGAAATTGTAATGTAACCTTGAAACACAGCTGATTTGATAAAGAAACAGTCAAAATATTTAAATCAAAGCACAAACCTATTATTTGTTAATGTATGCAATTAAACTCTGAGATGCAGAATATTTCTTCGAAATATACGTAAGTGTGGATGGTATAGCTATGAAAAGATGGTTGGATGATGTGCTAGAAAATCTCAGAATAATGGATGTGAGGGCTTGCACTGAGATGGCAATGGATATAAGACTTTGGAGATGATTGGTGTTGGAAGCCAGGGCTGTAGTGCTGGCGTTGGGCTGTAGTGTTGGCATTGGGCTGTAGTGTTGGCATTGGGCTGTAGTGCTGAAGAAGAAGAAGAAGAAGAAGAAGAAGAAGAAGAAGAAGAAGAAGAGGTGTTATAACAAAAAACTGCTTGCTGGATAAATTTACTTTCGTCCTACTAATACGATGGCTACATAATTATTGCAGGGAATATTAAAAGTTACTTGAAATTTTTCTTCAGATTTACTTTATGTAAAGAAAACAAAACTTGAACATAGAGACGCGCCTGTATTGAGTAGTAAGTATGAGAGCGAGTATGTGTCCCGGCAGTCTCTTGACACTTGTAGTCATTCGACTCTTCATCAACTACTACTACTACCACTTGACTGCAACAATAACTACGTTATATTATAATCATCACTGTTAACTTTATGCCTTCCGACCCCACAACCCATCTCTTCCTAGAACGGCCGACACTTTGTCTTACAAATCTAGCTTTGGCAGCTAGTGTCTGCCACTCTCAAAACATGGTCACGTCATCGCTTTTGATAAACAAATGACGACTAAGGAGGAAATGTCAAGCTCCTCCCGAAGAAAAGCATTACTAAGTTGACATCGTTTTGTCCGACACATAACAGATCGGAGAAACTTCATTTCTGTTGACTATATACTGGTCTCATTACTCTTCCGAATAACCCGTATTTCAGAACCATTCAGAATGGTGGTATCGCCACCATCTTAGACAATTCCAGTTTTGCTCCTTTCTACAATGCCTGCCCATATTTCTCTTTATCGTGCCACACGTTCTAGATAATATAGTTTCATTCTATAGTTTCTATATTCTATAGTTTCATTATTCTATTGATAGAATTACTCATTAAGTAATTTGTTACTTAATTATTTCTCATATTTGCTGTCAGCTGACTTCTTCCTTTGCTCTACTTTTGAAGAATAGGATTCAAGGGTGATCAGGCCTCGTACCTATCTATACCATTAGCTAGCTAAATGTTACTCTAGTACTCCTTTGCAGTTGAGTACAAAACATATACCTTTCTTTTTTCTTTACATTTATTTAACTTGCACTCTACCATTACCTTCTTCGTGATAATGTTTTATCTGAGAAATATGTGTCCTTCGTACATATTTTTGAGTAGAGGGTTCATACAGTGCTACGGTTACTGGAGTTAAATATTTGTGAATTTGATAAGGACCACACCATCGGTATGATAGCTTGGAAGTGGTCTTATCGATTGCACTACTCGTAGCATGTGTTTTACACATAACTAAGTTACCGATTTGGTACTTTACTTCATTATTTTTATTTCGCTCGTGATATTTCCTTGATTTCGCTAAGTTTGTTCGCAAATTAGCGCGCGCTTCATTCCATAATTTCCTAATATTTTTATCCCTAATTTCAAGGGGTAACAATTCATGTATTTTCCACTTAGTGGATAATGGGTGGTTGGGTTTATATTTGAACAATAATTCAAATGGGGTCGACTTATGTCCTTCATGATATGCAGAATTAAAAGCGAACTGTATCCAGGATAAGTTCTGGTCCCAAGAAGTATGGTCGTTAGCATGGTAGGCAATTAAAGCAGATTTTAGGTTTCGCAAATACCTCTCAGCTATATTACCTTGCGGACGATACTCTGTAGTGGTAATATGGTTTATACCTAGTTTGAAACACATGTTCCTGAATTCCTTGGACTTAAACTGTGGTCCGTTATCCGACACTAGATGGACAGGAATACCGAATTCTTTAAATAATCTATGCTGTAAAATATTTACGGTGGTTGTAGCTAAGGCTCGCCGCATGGGGTACATCCAAACGAATTTGCTAAAAGAGTCTACACAAATTAGTAACATTGTATTTCCTGATTTGGAACGCGGGTAGGGTCCTGAAAAGTCTAAATAAATTTTGGAGAATGGGGTAGCAGGAATCTCTGAGATTAACTGACTTATTTGGCTGTTTCTCGCTGGTTTGCTGAGTGCACACAACTTACACTTTTTTACAAAATTGGCGATTTCACTGTTCATATTTTCCCAGTGATATTCTTTACGAATTCGGTGTATAGTTTTATTTATTCCCATATGTGCTCCAATGGTGGAAGAGTGATAATATTCCATCAGCATAGGTTTAATAATATCAGGGGCAATTATTCGTAGATATTTTCCGTTCGCTATTTTACAACATAATACTCTCCTACTTAATATGTATTTCTCTGACTTATTTCCTTTTTCAAGTTGTTCAATAATTGGACTCAAACGTGGGTCTTGTATTTGATACTGGGCTAAACCCGTAAATGCAAGAGGAAATTCGGTAATTAACGTATTAATAATCGGCGTTTCTTTACTCTTGTTTTCGTAAGTATTACTACTAGGCTGGAACATACGTGATAGTGTATCGGCAACTACGTTTTGGGTGCCTCTAATATGTTGTACTTTGAATTTAAAACAATTTAATCTTAATACCCATCTTCCGATACGGCCTAACTGTTTTGGGTGATTTAGTAGCCAAGATAACGCTTGATTATCTGTTTCTAATAAAAACTCCTTATGTTCTAAAAATGGTTTGAACTTCTCAAAAGCGAAAACTATAGCTAAACATTCTAATTCGTATGCGGAGTATTTCTTTTCTTGCTCAGTCAGGGTGCGAGAAGCGTAACTAATAGGTAACCTCGAGTTATCTACTTCCTGATATATTACTGCACCTAGTGCGACACTAGAACTGTCAGTCTGCACTACAAATGGTTTTGAAAAGTCGGCTAATTGTAGTACGGGGGGTGATATTATGCTTTCTTTTAATTTCTCGAATGCGGTTTGGTGTTGCTCATTCCATTCAAATTTAATTCCCTTCTTTCTTAAGGTATTTAGCGGTGCTGCAATTTCGGCTAGATGTGGGATGTACTTATGGAAATAATTTATCATTCCCAAAAATCGAGCTATTCCTTTCGCATCCCGCAGCGGTAAAAATTCTCTGATGGCACGGGTTCGCTCTGGGTCTATGCTTACCTTTCCGTTGGCTTTTACGATGTGACCAAAAAATGAGAATTGTGTCACAGCAAAATTTACTTTACTGGGATTTACGGTTAATCCAGCTTTCTCCAATCGGGTTAGTACTTCACGTAGATGTTCAAGATGTTGCTCAATTGACTCGCTGTAAATAACAATGTCATCTAGGTAGTGGTACACATATTTAAACATTATGTCATGAAATAATTTTTCTAATAATCTGCTACATACAGAACTACCTTGGGATATACCAAAAGGTACCCTTGTGAATTGGTATAGGTTGAAAGGGACGGCAAAGGCGGTAAGACGTTTTGATTCTTCCGAAAGAGGTATCTGATGAAATGCCTGATTTAAATCCATAATGGTAAAGATTTTTGCTTTAGTAAAATAATGAAATGCACTGTGGATGTCGGGAAGTGGTATAGATTCAAATTCGATCCGTTTATTTAGTTGTCTGTAGTCCACCACTAATCTATGTTTGTCGTTACTTTTGGGTACTAAAAACGCGGGTGATGAATAAGATGACGTAGAGGGTTCGATGACTCCTTGTTCTAACAATTTATTAATTTGGTTCCTCATCACTTCCATTTTCGGTGGTGATAATTTGTATGGGGCTAAACGAATTACTTTGTTGTCGCTCAAATTTATTTTGTACTCTATCAGATCCGTCAGTCCTAACTTTGGGGTGAGGACGTTGGAGAATTGTTTTATTAAAGTCTGTATGTTCCGTCTATCTTTACTCTTCAGATGACTTAATTCAGGTTCGTGATGATTTATATGTGTAGAAGTGGTGCTAGTACTTTCTCTATTATTTGCATTATCATGCAAGTTATATTTCCGTGAACGATCGAATCCAAAGTAAAATATCTTCTCGTGAATGTCTAAAATTATTCCTGTTTTACTGATAAAATCAGCTCCCAATATTAATTCGGGTCCTAATTCGTCGCATACCAACATTGGAAAATACCACGTTAGATTTTTAATTTTTACTTTAAAAGTGATGATAAGCTTTATCAGTAAGTTTTGCTTATTAGCTGTAGCGCATCTAATATTTACTGATTGACTGCGTTTAACTAAATTATGTTTAAATAATTGATTTGCTAGCTCTTGACTAATTAAACTTCGCGTGGATCCGGAATCAATTAATCCGAGGGTGGATGTAACACCCAGGTCAACTTGTATATACGGTAATTCACACCTATTGTATCACATTTACTAATAGAGTTACATTTATCGATAAATTTCCTAACATAGGGGTCTAATTTTCTTTTGTTATTATTATTAGTATTTTGTTTTAATTTGTGGTTTCTCAGGGGTTTACCTGTTTTCACGATGCTGCGGAAGACACAGGGTTTCGGATCTCCCTGCCTTACATGTTTTTTGGATAATGAGTTTTCTGATGATACTGTTTTCGTTTACAGTTTCTACTGAGGTGTCCAGGTTTTCCGCAGTTATAGCATATATATTCTTTACGCGGGGTCTCACTGGTTTCGTGTCTAGGTGGTGGCTCTTTGGACTTACCGTGGCCATGAACATAGGTTGGTCGCCGAAATGGGCGTCGTTCTCGTAGACTTCTTGTATCTGAGGATAGGGCTTGCGTTTCCTTTCTATGTGGTGTTATGGATACCGGTGCATGTCGATGCTGATCTGCATACCACACATTTGAAGAGTGCACACTACATTGTTCAAGGTCAGCGAAAGTAAGAGGTCTACTTATTAGAGCTAAACGAGAGCGTTCTTCAGGAGATAAGCCTACCAATATAGTGTCGACCAATTGTTTTTCAGTCCAGTCGACTTGCAGTAGACGTGAAGATTCTCTGATGTCTGCGATATAGTGGGCCAGTCTTTCTTGAGCTCTTTGTACTCGAAGTACAGTATTTCTTTTTATCTCCTCATATATTCCAGTGGGAATAAAATATTTGATTATATTTGTATGAAGTTCTTCTACCGGAAGATTCGAGTTTAATGATTCGAGCACACGATCTCGTAAAGGTGGTTTACATTTGGGTAAGATGACCTGCAGTATTTGCCAATCGCTCAATTGTTGTAAATCTTTTATTTGCAGTAGATATCTGATAAAAGTCAATAGAGTCGTGATGCTTAAGCCATCGGTGTAAGGAATATCATTAATTATTTTCTCTACTGGGTGTGAAATCTTTCCATAGAGGTCTACATTAGAATATACGTTAGGTATACTTTTCGAAGGATTGGGGTTTGCATTAGGATTCGTAATCGCATATTTACTAGTGCGAGTATGCTGAACATTTGGAGGTGGGGGTTCTGACATAGTGTGGGTATTTAATTCTCTACTAGGTAATTGTTCATAACTCTGTGGTATCTTTGATACGGTGGGTGATTCGGGGTTCGAGGTGGAGGGAGGGTGTTCTAAAGTAGGGTATTGAACTGGGGAGATATATAATTTTTGTAAGTAGTGCTCAATTTCCTCCATTCTCGATGAGTCTGATTTTCGTCGTAAGTCGTTGATAATTATAGGTAATTGGCATAATGCCTCCTCCGCAAATTTCTGCACATCGGGGGGGGGGGGGTTATGGTGACGTCGGGCCAGCTTAATAAATTATTTAACCGGCGGGTTAAATGTTCTATACGTTGCGTAACGCGCAAAAATTCCGTAGGTGATTTCTTGTCCTCAAGGTTCTGAGATAATACTATCAATTCCCTATATTTCGCATAACAGGTTTCTCGTTCTCCGTCATAATCGAGTTCACGCAATTTATCTAACTGCGAGGGTGTATCTGATCCGGTTTGGCGTAATGATTTTCGTAACTCCGACACGGTTACATTTACGTGTTTTAGGCCTCGTAAAAGTGCCTCGTAGCATAGCTCATCTTTTAATAACAGATCAGGTTTAAATTCTGCCATTTTTTGTAACGTGAGCGGCTATAACTAATTATTCTACTATTTGCATTAATTGTTATACAACGCTTCCTTTTTCTTTTACACAAATAAACACTTAAAATGTTATGACAACCTTTATCGTTTTACTTTGAGAGAGAGAGAGAAATTTCACACATGCATGAATATGCGTACGACAAAAGATTCCCCCTTCGGTTACTAACACATGAACAGACACGCTTCTTATAACAATAGACCACACAAGGAGGGTGACTTATTGTCAACTCAACTAAACAATGACAATTTTAAACAAACGGCGGCAGGAAACTACACGTCCGAGATTGTCGAGAATTGTTTATGAATGGGACTTTTAACAAGTACCGACTTGGTTTGTTTACATGGGATTATATGCTAATATTACGTTACACATATTATATTTACTAATAAAGTTATTTATACTATATTACTATAATATTAATTATTATTTTTACCTTATTAAAACTCTGACACATATTGAAATACATGAGTGTATAGATCAACAGCTTTTGTGCGGGGGATATCGGGACGCAATTACTTCTTTCTTTTCTCTTACGCAAAATAGCAAATTTGCAAAATAAGCAAATAGCAGCAGCAAAGCAGAGTGGCGCAAATTATAACCTCTCCTCTTGAGTTATAACGTAGGGAACCAGTAATAATTGGATGTGCCAATTATACCGGCTGCCTTCGTTGTGAAGCACTGAAAATAATCACAACAAATAAACAATTTATATAGCAGGATATTAGGAAGGGGAGACTGTTGATTTATGCACTCATTTTACTCGGTACTTAGATGACATCTCTTTATTACATTTGGTGATTAAGTTCTCTATTGAAAGTTCTCAAACAATATAGTTTACTATATGATTCAATATATAAATTACTACTTTACAAAGGGGCCTCAAAACATGATGTACATCTTATTGATTAATTCCACGGATCCGGGATTAAATATATTAACTGAATTATGGTCACCTTGCCATGTACAATATTGAAACTCTAACCATTTGAAGAATGGTTTTTTATTAATCTTCTAAAACAACAAAACTTTTAATTTAAACTTTACCTTTTTTGCTATAACTAGCGTTATTAGATTTTATACTACATTTTACCTAAAATGTCAGGTTTCTAAAGTCTTTAATGTTATTACAATTAAACATAAGTTTTAAAGTCTTTAATGTGATAATTTAAATTGTCTTTTGGGGTTTATAATTTTGTAACTCTTAACCATGGAAGACAAGCCTCCATGTCACCTGTGTTTTTCCTGAAGTAGCTGCAGAATTAGTTCTTCTGTCCTCCTGATGTTTCTTGAAGTTCAGTCGTTACCTTATCATACTGTGATGGTGAAGTTCTAGAAGTATGTGAAATCTTTCCTGGTGTAGTACATTCATCTCCGGCGACTGTAGTTACTCTTAATAATTCTTGTAGTTAGAATACATAGATAGAAAGTTTGTTTCACTGTTACACACTTCACATGATGATAGATTAGTTTACTATCACCTTCTTGGTGGTAATACTGTATTATTTACATAGTCCGTTATTTTATAATCTAGAGAGATGTCATCACCACACAAATTTACTCATTTAAATAGTCATAGTATCAACCCTTTCACATTTTTATTTATATACGTAACGAAACAACGCTTTACGCTGCTTACGGCGTGAGCGCTCCATTACAAGTGACCGAAAATAGTTAAGGGGAGCGTAGTAATCTCAAGACAATTACTAGGCAACATAAAAGTAGTTCCGTGTTTCTAATTTTAATTAAAGGACTACGGTTGATTAAATAATTAAATCGTGATATTTCTTAGTTGCAGAAGTTATCAAAGTACGTAACAATGGTCTTAATTAATTATTTAAATAATAACAAATTTACAATAATACTTAGTTTATTTAGGGGTCAGAAAACAAGTTAAGTCTGGACAGTTCTTGTTTATGCAGGATAAATTAATAAGCTTTACCCTTTCTGTACAATTCCATTCCCTTTTAATTTTATTATTAAACTTATATTAAATATTATTATTATTAAATGATTGCCATAAGATTTAGTTCACAATGTGAGATTTTATTAAGAATTTAAAATTTCTTCGCTTATATATTATCAACTTAATTAATTAACATATTTTTATTAATGAAATCGTCACATACTCCGCCGCTTAAGCCACAGACGCCGGTATAATTTTTTTTGAATATACCGAGAGTATGTTTAGGGATTTCTGTGTGTAATTTCTCTCACCCGTTTCTCTCTGTACGTAATTATGAGTTACACACAGTCTCGAATTGATTCTTCTTACTAACTACATATCATACTTTACAGGCTAATTCTACTACTACATAAAATTCACACATTATAAAAAACATATTGTTAACATTCTAAATTTTCTTAACACTACTACTTATGACTACTACCGGGTTTTTCTTTAGTTGGGAGTTATTCTATTGATAGAATTACTCATTAAGTAATTTGTTACTTAATTATCTCTCATATTTGCTGTCAGCTGACTTCTTCCTTTGCTCTACTTTTGAAGAATAGGATTCAAGGGTGATCAGGCCTCGTACCTATCTATACCATTAGCTAGCTAAATGTTACTCTAGTACTCCTTTGCAGTTGAGTACAAAACATATACCTTTCTTTTTTCTTTACATTTATTTAACTTGCACTCTACCATTACCTTCTTCGTGATAATGTTTTATCTGAGAAATATGTGTCCTTCGTACATATTTTTGAGTAGAGGGTTCATACAGTGCTACGGTTACTGGAGTTAAATATTTGTGAATTTGATAAGGACCACACCATCGGTATGATAGCTTGGAAGTGGTCTTATCGATTGCACTACTCGTAGCATGTGTTTTACACATAACTAAGTTACCGATTTGGTACTTTACTTCATTATTTTTATTTCGCTCGTGATATTTCCTTGATTTCGCTAAGTTTGTTCGCAAATTAGCGCGCGCTTCATTCCATAATTTCCTAATATTTTTATCCCTAATTTCAAGGGGTAACAATTCATGTATTTTCCACTTAGTGGATAATGGGTGGTTGGGTTTATATTTGAACAATAATTCAAATGGGGTCGACTTATGTCCTTCATGATATGCAGAATTAAAAGCGAACTGTATCCAGGATAAGTTCTGGTCCCAAGAAGTATGGTCGTTAGCATGGTAGGCAATTAAAGCAGATTTTAGGTTTCGCAAATACCTCTCAGCTATATTACCTTGCGGACGATACTCTGTAGTGGTAATATGGTTTATACCTAGTTTGAAACACATGTTCCTGAATTCCTTGGACTTAAACTGTGGTCCGTTATCCGACACTAGATGGACAGGAATACCGAATTCTTTAAATAATCTATGCTGTAAAATATTTACGGTGGTTGTAGCTAAGGCTCGCCGCATGGGGTACATCCAAACGAATTTGCTAAAAGAGTCTACACAAATTAGTAACATTGTATTTCCTGATTTGGAACGCGGGTAGGGTCCTGAAAAGTCTAAATAAATTTTGGAGAATGGGGTAGCAGGAATCTCTGAGATTAACTGACTTATTTGGCTGTTTCTCGCTGGTTTGCTGAGTGCACACAACTTACACTTTTTTACAAAATTGGCGATTTCACTGTTCATATTTTCCCAGTGATATTCTTTACGAATTCGGTGTATAGTTTTATTTATTCCCATATGTGCTCCAATGGTGGAAGAGTGATAATATTCCATCAGCATAGGTTTAATAATATCAGGGGCAATTATTCGTAGATATTTTCCGTTCGCTATTTTACAACATAATACTCTCCTACTTAATATGTATTTCTCTGACTTATTTCCTTTTTCAAGTTGTTCAATAATTGGACTCAAACGTGGGTCTTGTATTTGATACTGGGCTAAATCCGTAAATGCAAGAGGAAATTCGGTAATTAACGTATTAATAATCGGCGTTTCTTTACTCTTGTTTTCGTAAGTATTACTACTAGGCTGGAACATACGTGATAGTGTATCGGCAACTACGTTTTGGGTGCCTCTAATATGTTGTACTTTGAATTTAAAACAATTTAATCTTAATACCCATCTTCCGATACGGCCTAACTGTTTTGGGTGATTTAGTAGCCAAGATAACGCTTGATTATCTGTTTCTAATAAAAACTCCTTATGTTCTAAAAATGGTTTGAACTTCTCAAAAGCGAAAACTATAGCTAAACATTCTAATTCGTATGCGGAGTATTTCTTTTCTTGCTCAGTCAGGGTGCGAGAAGCGTAACTAATAGGTAACCTCGAGTTATCTACTTCCTGATATATTACTGCACCTAGTGCGACACTAGAACTGTCAGTCTGCACTACAAATGGTTTTGAAAAGTCGGCTAATTGTAGTACGGGGGGTGATATTATGCTTTCTTTTAATTTCTCGAATGCGGTTTGGTGTTGCTCATTCCATTCAAATTTAATTCCCTTCTTTCTTAAGGTATTTAGCGGTGCTGCAATTTCGGCTAGATGTGGGATGTACTTATGGAAATAATTTATCATTCCCAAAAATCGAGCTATTCCTTTCGCATCCCGCAGCGGTAAAAATTCTCTGATGGCACGGGTTCGCTCTGGGTCTATGCTTACCTTTCCGTTGGCTTTTACGATGTGACCAAAAAATGAGAATTGTGTCACAGCAAAATTTACTTTACTGGGATTTACGGTTAATCCAGCTTTCTCCAATCGGGTTAGTACTTCACGTAGATGTTCAAGATGTTGCTCAATTGACTCGCTGTAAATAACAATGTCATCTAGGTAGTGGTACACATATTTAAACATTATGTCATGAAATAATTTTTCTAATAATCTGCTACATACAGAACTACCTTGGGATATACCAAAAGGTACCCTTGTGAATTGGTATAGGTTGAAAGGGACGGCAAAGGCGGTAAGACGTTTTGATTCTTCCGAAAGAGGTATCTGATGAAATGCCTGATTTAAATCCATAATGGTAAAGATTTTTGCTTTAGTAAAATAATGAAATGCACTGTGGATGTCGGGAAGTGGTATAGATTCAAATTCGATCCGTTTATTTAGTTGTCTGTAGTCCACCACTAATCTATGTTTGTCGTTACTTTTGGGTACTAAAAACGCGGGTGATGAATAAGATGACGTAGAGGGTTCGATGACTCCTTGTTCTAACAATTTATTAATTTGGTTCCTCATCACTTCCATTTTCGGTGGTGATAATTTGTATGGGGCTAAACGAATTACTTTGTTGTCGCTCAAATTTATTTTGTACTCTATCAGATCCGTCAGTCCTAACTTTGGGGTGAGGACGTTGGAGAATTGTTTTATTAAAGTCTGTATGTTCCGTCTATCTTTACTCTTCAGATGACTTAATTCAGGTTCGTGATGATTTATATGTGTAGAAGTGGTGCTAGTACTTTCTCTATTATTTGCATTATCATGCAAGTTATATTTCCGTGAACGATCGAATCCAAAGTAAAATATCTTCTCGTGAATGTCTAAAATTATTCCTGTTTTACTGATAAAATCAGCTCCCAATATTAATTCGGGTCCTAATTCGTCGCATACCAACATTGGAAAATACCACGTTAGATTTTTAATTTTTACTTTAAAAGTGATGATAAGCTTTATCAGTAAGTTTTGCTTATTAGCTGTAGCGCATCTAATATTTACTGATTGACTGCGTTTAACTAAATTATGTTTAAATAATTGATTTGCTAGCTCTTGACTAATTAAACTTCGCGTGGATCCGGAATCAATTAATCCGAGGGTGGATGTAACACCCAGGTCAACTTGTATATACGGTAATTCACACCTATTGTATCACATTTACTAATAGAGTTACATTTATCGATAAATTTCCTAACATAGGGGTCTAATTTTCTTTTGTTATTATTATTAGTATTTTGTTTTAATTTGTGGTTTCTCAGGGGTTTACCTGTTTTCACGATGCTGCGGAAGACACAGGGTTTCGGATCTCCCTGCCTTACATGTTTTTTGGATAATGAGTTTTCTGATGATACTGTTTTCGTTTACAGTTTCTACTGAGGTGTCCAGGTTTTCCGCAGTTATAGCATATATATTCTTTACGCGGGGTCTCACTGGTTTCGTGTCTAGGTGGTGGCTCTTTGGACTTACCGTGGCCATGAACATAGGTTGGTCGCCGAAATGGGCGTCGTTCTCGTAGACTTCTTGTATCTGAGGATAGGGCTTGCGTTTCCTTTCTATGTGGTGTTATGGATACCGGTGCATGTCGATGCTGATCTGCATACCACACATTTGAAGAGTGCACACTACATTGTTCAAGGTCAGCGAAAGTAAGAGGTCTACTTATTAGAGCTAAACGAGAGCGTTCTTCAGGAGATAAGCCTACCAATATAGTGTCGACCAATTGTTTTTCAGTCCAGTCGACTTGCAGTAGACGTGAAGATTCTCTGATGTCTGCGATATAGTGGGCCAGTCTTTCTTGAGCTCTTTGTACTCGAAGTACAGTATTTCTTTTTATCTCCTCATATATTCCAGTGGGAATAAAATATTTGATTATATTTGTATGAAGTTCTTCTACCGGAAGATTCGAGTTTAATGATTCGAGCACACGATCTCGTAAAGGTGGTTTACATTTGGGTAAGATGACCTGCAGTATTTGCCAATCGCTCAATTGTTGTAAATCTTTTATTTGCAGTAGATATCTGATAAAAGTCAATAGAGTCGTGATGCTTAAGCCATCGGTGTAAGGAATATCATTAATTATTTTCTCTACTGGGTGTGAAATCTTTCCATAGAGGTCTACATTAGAATATACGTTAGGTATACTTTTCGAAGGATTGGGGTTTGCATTAGGATTCGTAATCGCATATTTACTAGTGCGAGTATGCTGAACATTTGGAGGTGGGGGTTCTGACATAGTGTGGGTATTTAATTCTCTACTAGGTAATTGTTCATAACTCTGTGGTATCTTTGATACGGTGGGTGATTCGGGGTTCGAGGTGGAGGGAGGGTGTTCTAAAGTAGGGTATTGAACTGGGGAGATATATAATTTTTGTAAGTAGTGCTCAATTTCCTCCATTCTCGATGAGTCTGATTTTCGTCGTAAGTCGTTGATAATTATAGGTAATTGGCATAATGCCTCCTCCGCAAATTTCTGCACATCGGGGGGGGGGTTATGGTGACGTCGGGCCAGCTTAATAAATTATTTAACCGGCGGGTTAAATGTTCTATACGTTGCGTAACGCGCAAAAATTCCGTAGGTGATTTCTTGTCCTCAAGGTTCTGAGATAATACTATCAATTCCCTATATTTCGCATAACAGGTTTCTCGTTCTCCGTCATAATCGAGTTCACGCAATTTATCTAACTGCGAGGGTGTATCTGATCCGGTTTGGCGTAATGATTTTCGTAACTCCGACACGGTTACATTTACGTGTTTTAGGCCTCGTAAAAGTGTCTCGTAGCATAGCTCATCTTTTAATAACAGATCAGGTTTAAATTCTGCCATTTTTTGTAACGTGAGCGGCTATAACTAATTATTCTACTATTTGCATTAATTGTTATACAACGCTTCCTTTTTCTTTTACACAAATAAACACTTAAAATGTTATGACAACCTTTATCGTTTTACTTTGAGAGAGAGAGAGAAATTTCACACATGCATGAATATGCGTACGACAAAAGATTCCCCCTTCGGTTACTAACACATGAACAGACACGCTTCTTATAACAATAGACCACACAAGGAGGGTGACTTATTGTCAACTCAACTAAACAATGACAATTTTAAACAAACGGCGGCAGGAAACTACACGTCCGAGATTGTCGAGAATTGTTTATGAATGGGACTTTTAACAAGTACCGACTTGGTTTGTTTACATGGGATTATATGCTAATATTACGTTACACATATTATATTTACTAATAAAGTTATTTATACTATATTACTATAATATTAATTATTATTTTTACCTTATTAAAACTCTGACACATATTGAAATACATGAGTGTATAGATCAACAGCTTTTGTGCGTGGGATATCGGGACGCAATTACTTCTTTCTTTTCTCTTACGCAAAATAGCAAATTTGCAAAATAAGCAAATAGCAGCAGCAAAGCAGAGTGGCGCAAATTATAACCTCTCCTCTTGAGTTATAACGTAGGGAACCAGTAATAATTGGATGTGCCAATTATACCGGCTGCCTTCGTTGTGAAGCACTGAAAATAATCACAACAAATAAACAATTTATATAGCAGGATATTAGGAAGGGGAGACTGTTGATTTATGCACTCATTTTACTCGGTACTTAGATGACATCTCTTTATTACATTTGGTGATTAAGTTCTCTATTGAAAGTTCTCAAACAATATAGTTTACTATATGATTCAATATATAAATTACTACTTTACAAAGGGGCCTCAAAACATGATGTACATCTTATTGATTAATTCCACGGATCCGGGATTAAATATATTAACTGAATTATGGTCACCTTGCCATGTACAATATTGAAACTCTAACCATTTGAAGAATGGTTTTTTATTAATCTTCTAAAACAACAAAACTTTTAATTTAAACTTTACCTTTTTTGCTATAACTAGCGTTATTAGATTTTATACTACATTTTACCTAAAATGTCAGGTTTCTAAAGTCTTTAATGTTATTACAATTAAACATAAGTTTTAAAGTCTTTAATGTGATAATTTAAATTGTCTTTTGGGGTTTATAATTTTGTAACTCTTAACCATGGAAGACAAGCCTCCATGTCACCTGTGTTTTTCCTGAAGTAGCTGCAGAATTAGTTCTTCTGTCCTCCTGATGTTTCTTGAAGTTCAGTCGTTACCTTATCATACTGTGATGGTGAAGTTCTAGAAGTATGTGAAATCTTTCCTGGTGTAGTACATTCATCTCCGGCGACTGTAGTTACTCTTAATAATTCTTGTAGTTAGAATACATAGATAGAAAGTTTGTTTCACTGTTACACACTTCACATGATGATAGATTAGTTTACTATCACCTTCTTGGTGGTAATACTGTATTATTTACATAGTCCGTTATTTTATAATCTAGAGAGATGTCATCACCACACAAATTTACTCATTTAAATAGTCATAGTATCAACCCTTTCACATTTTTATTTATATACGTAACGAAACAACGCTTTACGCTGCTTACGGCGTGAGCGCTCCATTACAAGTGACCGAAAATAGTTAAGGGGAGCGTAGTAATCTCAAGACAATTACTAGGCAACATAAAAGTAGTTCCGTGTTTCTAATTTTAATTAAAGGACTACGGTTGATTAAATAATTAAATCGTGATATTTCTTAGTTGCAGAAGTTATCAAAGTACGTAACAATGGTCTTAATTAATTATTTAAATAATAACAAATTTACAATAATACTTAGTTTATTTAGGGGTCAGAAAACAAGTTAAGTCTGGACAGTTCTTGTTTATGCAGGATAAATTAATAAGCTTTACCCTTTCTGTACAATTCCATTCCCTTTTAATTTTATTATTAAACTTATATTAAATATTATTATTATTAAATGATTGCCATAAGATTTAGTTCACAATGTGAGATTTTATTAAGAATTTAAAATTTCTTCGCTTATATATTATCAACTTAATTAATTAACATATTTTTATTAATGAAATCGTCACAACAACAACGTACGGTTTACACCCTGGAGATGAAATGTTTACGGGCTATGGATAGTCGCACTTTGCGGGAACGAGTTAGGAATGATGATATCGACTAGGACTAGGCCTAAATATTTTCTATTTAAAAGAAATAATCCCAAATTATACCTTTAACTGCTGCTGGCATAAGGATAGAACGGGTAATGAGAGATTAACTCGTGTCGCCCCTGGATAAAGAGATGTTGGTTACCTACGTAACAGACAGGAAGAGTTGCCTAACACATTAGGTGTAGTAGATGTAGAAGAAGTCGTTTTCAGGATAACATTAACTTCCTCTCTCTTTCTCTCTGTCTCTCTCTCTCTCTCTCGCTCTCTTTCTCTCTCAGCTCCTTGCCTACACTATTTGCATTTTGGATGTTTAGTAGAGATCCGCAAGAGGTCTAAAGAAATGGATTGCAACGATTCGACAAAAAGTATGCAGTTAAGTTAACACCAATAGAATACCATTTATTAGTATAGAGGAATTACAATACCATCCTAACCCCCGAGCAATTAATTTGCTAGATAATAGTGAAGACTTTTAGAGACTAAAAAAAAACGTAAATTGTTAGACCTACCCTTCAGATCCAACGAATAATGTCTACTCTGCATTATATGTATTGTAATGTGTGTGTAATCTGTACTGTAATATCTGTGTTTTGTGTTCATGTCAACATTAAGCGTTAATGTCAACCAGTATATCTGCCTTATAGGCCTAGTGTTTAATATATTCAATTATTGTTTCATGCCAGCAGCAAGTGGAAGTGACTTTTGTTCATTTGTTTACATGTTTTGTTATTTAGTCTTTTAATTTGTGTATGTGTTTAATCTGTAGACAATAACAAGAAGAGCTGCAATGGCCAACTCTTCATAATCATGTACGTGTTTTGTCAGTCAACTTTTTTAATGTTCCTTAGTCGAATAGATTTTGCTATAAATAGAAAAAAAAAATTAACAGCAACTATAATTAAATTTTTACAGAAGAGGGACTGATAGCTGTATGCAAGAGAGTAGGGAAGTGGTGTTTAGTGCGGTCTGATTGGCCGAAACTATTCAGCACAGTGTTGTCAACTTGTAGTTGTTGTTCCGCTGTTTATGCTTTACCACGTGCGCCTACTAAATTGAGTAGCAGGCCTAGTGTATTTACTTTTGTTTGATAGATTGCAATTGAACAGTTTAAAAATTCACAATATTGGGGTCTCTTCCGTTTTTTGCCAGTCAATACAATTCCGTATATACCGGCGTACCTTTATTGTCATATTTTAGTGCGTGTTGTATGGTTTAGTATGATTTTTTTAAATTTAATGATTATTAGTCTAATATTCAGAAGTGATTTTGTTGTAAGATTTAAATATTTAGCGTATAAAGTGATAGTAATAGTCAATATTATCCATTCAGCTATGGCCGACGCCAGT
The DNA here is from genome assembly GCA_034769895.1 of Magicicada septendecula. Taxonomy (NCBI): domain Eukaryota; kingdom Metazoa; phylum Arthropoda; class Insecta; order Hemiptera; family Cicadidae; genus Magicicada; species Magicicada septendecula. The sequence continues at coordinate 435,319,458 of CM068370.1, read as the reverse complement.
AAAAGTGCTTCAGCTATACGCAAGACAAGAAAAAGGAAATTATTTAATGGACAGGCAAGACAACTTATCTGTTCAGTATGTGAATATTTTGAAAAAAGGAAAAGGAAACGGGGGGCCGTTAATTTACGTGAATAAAGTTTTGAAGAGCTGCTACATGCGAAGTAGGGAAGAAACTGATAGTACGTATAGGAAAAGGAAAAGACAATCTTCTCACTGATTTTAGTGATTCAGAGCATAAGTTTCAAACCCTTAATAAAAAAAGAAAATAAGTGTAGAAAAACGAGTTACGAAGTTAGGTTCTTTCCAAGAAAAATGCAATTCGACAGCACATTTATAGCTATTATTGTATAAAAGAGCACACAACAATAAATAAACTTCATATCTCGTTGGCAGCAGCTGATCTTTTTACCGGTAGTCAATCATCTGTTAGAAAAGTAATTCAAAATATCGGTTTAAATTTACAGACATTTCGGGCAGAAGAGTTCGGGCGAATACATATTTAGTCTGCGCGTACTGCATTTGTTTTGTCTGCGTGAAGTATGTTTTGAGTGAATGCAGTAACGAAATTTACGCTTGGGCGACATTCAACACGTGGTTACGAAGTGGCAACGTGGTGATGATGTCATCGCAGCTGTCAATCCCTCTCCTGTAAAAATTCCAGTATAAGTTTACGTACATGAAAGTATGTCAATCTGTGTTACGTTGGCAGTGCCACGTAAGAGGCATTTGCGACTTTAGAAAATGATTTGGCAACCATGTACGAGTTTTTTTAACGGTAGTTCCACCAGTCACCTCCTCGTAGGCAGTTTCCTGCAGCCAGTCTGTGAAATTTGTTTGACAGCGACTCTGACTTCTTCAATCTGTAGGGGACTTTGTATTTACCCAGTTAGTGGAGCTTTATTGTGGTGCATCTTTATAACGTACGTTTAAAAAAAGTATATACATTAACAAAAGTCAATAGAACTTCTGTGTCAGGATAGGTGGAAAGTTGAAACAAAATTACATTTTCTTGTTTCAACAGTATTTGTTCTATCACTTCCTCTCTACAAATACAACTTAATAATTATCTTGTTGATTCATCCTCTTCGTTCACTTATTAATTTAATAATATATATAAAACTTTCACATATGAACTTACTATTCGTTGTCACTTTCCCAAACGTTTCGAGGTGATGTTCCTCTTCTTCAGTGGGAGTATACTGAATGTCGATTACAGAATAACCGTTACGGAATTAGGTGTGTGTGGTGGGGGTTGATGGTGGGAAGGGATTGGCGCTGAGGTTCGAATTGTGTGTATGGATCAGTGTATCGAATAGTGTATGTAATTTATAATGTAATTGTTCATTTAATATGTTTGCTTGTAGTGTGTGATGTCTGTATATTTCAAATTGTTCAGCTGCCTTTAGTTTTCTACTTTTATGTAAGTAGTGTAATATTTCCATGTTGTGTTCTGGGTTTGTGTAACTGTGGTTTTCGTTATGTAAATGTGTGGCAAATGTGGACTGTATGTAGTTTGTGGTGAGGGCTTTTAAATGTTCAGAAAATCTGGAAGAAAAAGATCTTCCCGTCTGGCCGATGTAGAATTGGTGACAATCATTACAACTTAATTTATAAACCCCTGTTTTGCTGTATGTGTCATTGTCTTTGTTAGTATTATTTATGTGTTTTCTAATGGTGTTGTTGGTTCTGTAGGCTACTTTATAATTGTGTTTCCTAAATGTGTTTGCAATTTTGTGTGTATTGGAATTGTAGTATGTAAGTGTTATGTATTTGCTGGGTTGTGTGCTGTTGGTCTGATGTGTTTTACTTTTTGTGTTTAGGATTCGTTTGTGTAGTTTATTTATTAATTCAGGGTTGTATCCATTTTTGACTGCTATGTATTTGATTGTGTTTAATTCATCTTGGTAGTCATGTGTGTTTAGGGGTATTGAAGTGAGCCTATGGAGCATGTAGTTGAAAGCTGCATGTTTGTGTTGATTTGGGTGGTTGGATGTGTTATGTATGACTATGTCTGATGTGGTGGGTTTTCTGTATATTTTGTATGTGTGTGTGTTGTTTGTTTTGGTGAGTGTAAGGTCTAAGAAGTTTATGCTATTATTTAGTTCTATTTCAAGTGTGAATTTTAATTTATGGTGTATAGTGTTAATGTATTTGTGGAAATTTTCTATTTGTCTTTTGTTGCCGTTGTAAAGGAGTAAAATGTCATCAACATACCTATGTCAATATATTATTTTATCGGTGTATTTGTTGTTGTTCAGTATGTGTTTCTGTTCTATGGTGTGTATAAATATTTCGACTAGTATACCTGATATAGGGGAGCCCATGGGTAGTCCACCTGTTTGTGTGTAAAACATGTTGTGTGCGAAATAATTTTGATCTGTGATAATTTTAGTTAGATGGATGATCTCTTTTATGTGTGTTTCAGGTGTGTTATTTATTTTTAGTAATTGTTCTAGTGTAGTTATGGTTTCTTTTATGGGAACATTGGTGTATAGGTTTGTTATGTCAAATGAAGCAAGTGTGGAATTGTGGGGAATGTGTACATGTTGAGTTTTATTCACTAGATCTAAATTATTTTTGACAGTGGTGTTGTTTGTTAAATTTATGCTATTTCTGATTAATTTATCTAAATGTCTAGCTATTTTGTGTGCAGGTGCTTGTGTGTTGTTTATAAGTGGTCTGATGGGAATATTAGGTTTGTGTAAATAAACTACACAAACGAATCCTAAACACAAAAAGTAAAACACATCAGACCAACAGCACACAACCCAGCAAATACATAACACTTACATACTACAATTCCAATACACACAAAATTGCAAACACATTTAGGAAACACAATTATAAAGTAGCCTACAGAACCAACAACACCATTAGAAAACACATAAATAATACTAACAAAGACAATGACACATACAGCAAAACAGGGGTTTATAAATTAAGTTGTAATGATTGTCACCAATTCTACATCGGCCAGACGGGAAGATCTTTTTCTTCCAGATTTTCTGAACATTTAAAAGCCCTCACCACAAACTACATACATTCCACATTTGCCACACATTTACATAACGAAAACCACAGTTACACAAACATAGAACACAACATGGAAATATTACACTACTTACATAAAAGTAGAAAACTAAAGACAGCTGAACAATTTGAAATATACAGACATCACACACTACAACCAAACAACATATTAAATGAACAATTACATTATAAATCACATACACTATTCGATACACTGATCCATACACACAATTCGAACCTCAGCGCCAATCCCTTCCCACCATCAACCCCCACCACACACACCTAATTCCGTAACGGTTATTCTGTAATCGACATTCAGTATACTCCCACTGAAGAAGAGGAACATCACCTCGAAACGTTTGGGAAAGTGACAGCGAATAGTAAGTTCATATGTGAAAGTTTTATATATATTATACAACTTAATACTTTACAAATTATATTAGAAAATGTTACAATTATAACATACAATTATAACAATTTTATGATAGATATACTATAAAAAATAAGGTAAAATATTTTGGACAATTACTTCTTCTTCTGCTTCGTCTCTTCTTCAAGGATTAGGTTATATAAACCTGTTCCGGCACGCATCTCATCCTCGGATGACCCACGTCTCTCCTACTAATGGCTTTATAGTTCAGTGCCGCTTTAGGCAATCGATCCTCTGTCATTCTTTACAGATGATCCCATCATTGTCTTCTGGAAATCGAAATAATTTCATTTATGTCCTTTACTCTGAATTCTGCTCTGATATTCTAATTCCTTATTCTATCCTGCAATGTATAATTTAAATTATTTCGAAGAAACTCCATTTCAGCACTATGAATCATGCCGCATTCCTTTTTTGTCATGACCCAGGCCTCATTCGCATAAATCAATGTGGGTATTGCAATTGTTTTATAAAATTTAATCCTTTTGCTGTGTTTTGTATTATTTCTAAGATTTCTATGAATTGTACCACAAATATTCCTAAATTTATTTATCTTCTCTCTTATATCATATTCAGATTCATAGCTTACTGCACAGCCGAAATATTTGAAACGGCCCACTTCTTCTAAAGTGCACAACACTTGTTCAAAGTGTTATTTATAACTATCTTGGTCCTCACTGGATATTTACCTTTAAAGGCCATGGTTTTGGTCTACTTTACTTTAGTAATATTATAACATATGATGTGACATTAAATGTATTTAAAATAATATTTATACTCCCGATGACACAAGCCACAAATGGCATTAAAATAGTACAGCGTCCTCAGTTTTCAATATTTTGAGTTTTTTCCTTTCGCCTATCAGGTTACGACATTACAAGGCTCAGCATTCAACACGAGAATTGTGTCATCGGTGAGTCCTTTCTTTCTCAAGTTGATACTGATCTATGCGACTTCCACGTGATTATCGCTCACGTCGTTTTGAAAGTAAAAGTCTAATTTGAAGCTGAGAGAAGAATTAATTAAGCAATACAAAGGTTTCTAAAAACATATAAACACTTGGAACGTTTCACAGATTTTATTAACTCTGGCAGCAATTTCGACTTCTTAAGCCATTGTCAAGGAGATGAATGAAGACTAAACACAGGATGTAGGGTGGACATCTGTTTAGGGTGTGTATTGGAACCTGTGTGAGGGTGAAGATGGAGAGGGGGTTGCAGGAGCTAAGGGAAGGTCAAGTGTCCGTAAAAACTAAATATAATCTGAATGCAAAATATAAAATTAACTAAACTAAATAACAGCTTTAGTAAAGGAGATACAGGATTCAGTTTGTTCATTTGTTAAATTTTTGTTATTTTTTACTGCTTTTTTAATTTATAAAATTTCTAACAAATCCATAATCCATTTTTTTACCTTTTTGTATGATGTACACTGTTTTTGTACATACATTATAGAACAGATATCTCTACGTAAATATTTGGATTGTGAGGTTTCTTCAAACGTGGATAACGATGCGACTGTTAAGTTTAACAGACTCATATACATACCTTGACGATTCGTCGAAGACTTAAAAAAGAAGACTCCTAAAGGCACACGATTAAACTAACTTATTACAAGGTTGGCGGTACATATCGTAACGTATCGCAGTGAAGTTAATCTGCAACAGAGTGAACAGTCTTCCGTTTCTTATCGGGGTCTCCACGGTTTCTTAGAAGTTGTGTAATTCGAAGAGATTTCCGAGTTCCTACCTTATCCGCCTTCGTCCGTTGGGTGGCTAAACCTCTTTTCACTGCGTCCTCAACCTTCTCCTTCCCCTACCTCAGGAGGAACATTGCGTCTGGCGCATTACCTTCTCCCCCCGTTTTATTCAACGCCTCTCTTGATTCTAGATGCTTCGTACAATGCGACCTTACAGTCAGGTGCACTACATGATAGATTGTTCAATATGTACACTTTGCTATTTATATCATTTATTCATTTGTGGATTTTAAATAATGTTTATTATGGTTTAAACAGTTGTATCTTATTTCTATGTGATTTACTGTAGCTATCACAATTACTGAAAACTCTAGTTTTTCATACATGAAATGTAGTGTTTTAAATTTCACATACGAAATTTGTGTATTACAAAAATTTGTACCATACAAAATTCTTGTACCTCACACATTATATAAGCAATATTTACAATAAATTTAAAATATTTTATGTATATTTTGCATTCACGATTATATTTTTATACCATGCATTTTTAACATGGGCGTATGCAGAATTTTATTTTGGTAGTTTTAACAAAAAGTGTAGGGCGTAGAAATTATGGTCCGTCATCTTCTAAAGCACTTCTGTAGATAAACAGAATTAACTATTATTGTCTATAATATGTAATACTTGAATCTACTTTAAAAGACAAATAAAATTATACAATATTTATTACGTCTTTTTTTTTGGGGGGGGGGGGTTGGATCACTCTAAAACACTATGCTGCACATTCCCATGATCATTAATACAAAAGTATACTTTATAACTAAATGAAATACTATGTCGTCATTCTGTAATCAAGTACCTTTTGTAAATAAATAAGTTGCTATTAAACAATTTTCGTATCATTGAGTTAACTTTTAACCACTCTTATTTTTCTGCAAAACCAAACTCAAAATGATGGTAACGAAATAGATAAATAAATTAAGATAGTATAAAGATTATTATTTTCTGGCAGTGTTAACATATTAAGACAACCACCACAATCTAGACTGCATTATATGGCAAGTAGAATGCACTAATTGAACGGACGTTTCTAATTTTTGTAAGGTTAGTGGTGACTGTAATGGAGTGGACTTCAATTGAGTAATGGAAAAATTCCAGTTTTATATGGTATAGTAACATTTAGCAAGAGGTATAGGGAAATTGGTCTGCATGATGAAAAAACGTGTAGGCTTACTGATATACTTGACAAAAACATTTAAGTTCATATTAATTTATTATAAAAACTTTTTTTCTCCTTCTCTTCTAGTATTAGGTTATATAATCCGGCACCCATCTCATCCTCGGACGATCCACGCCTCTTCCACAGTTTCCAGACCTTACTCCGAGGCTGCTTTGGATACTACTAGTATTATAAAGTTATACATTAACAGGTTACGGGCCTGCTGCAAAACCCCGTATCAAGAAGACCAGAGACCCGTCTCTCAGAGTTACCATACCTTAACCGAAAGGCTCCTGCTTTGGGGCGCAGGAGGATTCGCCCTCACCCTTCTCTTTCTGAGATAGAATTTGGTGGCTTTGTATCAGTTATTCCGATACTGAACGTTTCTTAGTATTTCCAGTGCTCACATATCGGAATCAGTGAGCACTTTAAGATCCTAAGCCACTCTAAGTTAAGAAATTATAATTGAAAAAGGACACTAGCCCTCGATTACTGTAATAGCGTCGGGATCAGAAAAGAACAAGAGGCAATCAAGAGATACTAGACAGAAAAGACTAAAGGAAGCGATCTTACCCAAGACAACTTGAAGCAAAGTGAGAATCTAGATAGGGCACATCGGGATTGCCAGACAGGTAACCACAAGATGTGGACCCCTGATGTGTTATTATAAAAACATAAAATTTATTTAAAAAATGAAATGTTCGATTTGTCAGCTGTGTGTTTTTATGTAAGCAGTAAACCGCAGGAAAAAGTAAAAGAGTACCGTGCAAACAGTCCTGTTTGTCAACAGTGTATTGGCTTAGAATTCCAATTTACATAACGAGAGATCTGCAATTTGTGTTAACCTAGTAATAACACACAAGAGTAATGTATAACGATTCTGCACTAGAGCATGTACTAGTTCAACAGAAGCTTTTAATTTGGATCAACGTCCAACGTTCTGCAACAGAATTTCTACATGTGATTTGCTCTGACAACCGTGTACTCGATTATTTAACGTAAGTCTTAAATTCATATTAGGCTAGTAGCAACCCGCATGAGGTACTCAACATCAAGATTTTACGGTTTGATACTTCTGTAGTGGTGTATTTGACCAGTCTCAAATTATATCTTAATTCACATAGGAATTCAGTGTAATGTGAACTCCATAACTAGACTGCACGATTTGACAACCATGTGCTGGATAGGTAAACGAAAAGTCGTCGATTTGGATTAGGTTAGTTAGGTTAGTCTAGTAGTAGTAAGAGGTCTGAACAAAGTGAACTGGACGATCTGACAACAATGGAATAGTTGTCTTGATTGTTCATCTCTTCTTTCACAGCACTAACACTTATCTAAAAATGAACTTTTTCTTGTGAAAACTTACTTTCTTCGTCTCCGCATTTGCCACACACATACACACAGAAAACCACAGTTACATCAACATAGACACTAATCTTGAAATTTTACATTACTTACCTAAAGGTCGAAAACTCAACACAACTGAACAATACGAAATATATAAACACCACACAACACAACCAAACAACATACTTAACGATCAATTACAATATAAATCACATACACTTTTTGACACAATTTTACAAAAAACAAACACCAAGTTGAATCCCCGCGCCAATCCCCTTCCTCCACACACCACCCCCACTACACCTTCCACACAACAACCGTTACGAAATGATGGCAGTCTGACTAAAAGCTGAAGAAGGCGGATACGTACGCCGAAACGCGTCCGACGAAAAAGTAAGTTTTCACAAGAAAAAGTTCATTTTTAGATAAGTGTAACAATGGAATAGTTTACGTTGACTCCGCCTTGACAACTGAACTAGCTGAGTAGCAGCCAGCGAGAGATATTCAACAGGTGTACTGCACGTCTTTGCAACCGTGTATAAGTTTTTAACGTTGGCTCCATTTTTTATCGCCTTGTAGGCAGTATACATACAGTCAATAGGGGTTTAAAGAATTATAGTAAGCTGTTAACTGCCTCCCATTTCCTTAAATTTAAACTTATTCAAATGTTTAAACTAAAACGGTTGCACAAAAGTATTTCCCAAATTGTCAATCTGACAATTTTGTATTACTTCTTTCCTTTGGCTTACTTTTTGCCTTTTCCAATCCGATCAACAATTACTGTTGTACACATTTTTTTTATAATGTTTTATCACTGTAGTGAAAAAAATATTAAAAATATGGCAACAACGCCTAAATACGTATAATACATAGTTACCACCTCTTAATGTCTGAACGTTTTAGCCAACCACTCCTAGTAACAACATTGTAGTTTTCTTGTGTGACCAGAAAATAGTTTCTTTCTTGAATTCATTTGCGCTCAGTATCGAAGATACGTGGTTTTTACAAATGTTTCTCCCTTGTATGAAAATATCCAACAATAATCCTATAAATATCTTTACATAGTCTTATCCGTCAGTTAATTTATACTGTTTGCTGACCACATACAGCTAAAGTAATTATACATGAAACGGGTGTCTTGTTGTTTTTGTTGCTTTGTGTCAAAAAATCTCATTGCGGATGCATAGTTTTGACGCGTTGTTTTCGGACCAATTATCTGTGTTTAGAACAGCTGCATGATTGGCGTTTCTCATGGTTGTCTGTCATAGTTGCTCACCTCAAACCGCACTTCCTGCACTGCCATACTGCCCAAAATACGATCTGCGCGAACCGTTTCATGCCTTACTATTTCATCTAAACAAGTTTGTTTAACAAAAAAGATCTTGATTTGTTTTAGACTCATACCAATCTATTATTTTACCGAAGATAAATTACAGGACGAATTTATTCAACACCACAGATACAAGAAAGATCTATTTCATACGTTATGTAATAAGGCATAACGGCTTTTAGATAACAACTTTGAAAACATAATTGTAGTAAAGAGGCCGAAAACCGCTAGTCGAATTGCATAGCTTATGTAATGGGTACTACATTAAAACATTCGTCGTCGTCGTCATCCTTTACGGCTTAGGCTACTAGCCTGTTCCAGTCTCAACGGAATTCATCCAACCATCGCATGCGAGGTCTTCCACAATTCTCTTCCCCCTTGTATGATAGTCAAGGACTCTTCTGGAAAATCTAGTTGACTGTAACCGCCACAGTAAAATCTCTCCACGTATAATCCCCACTCCGTTTTGTATAGGGAGATTTTCTCATATAAGCTTTCATCTATTCCTAGCTCCATTCTAATATGATCATTCCTGATATGATCTCTCCTGGTACATCCCTTTACACCCCTCAAGTACCTCATTTCCGCTCCTTGTATTCTAGATATATCTTTGGCCCTTCTAATCCAAGTATCACTACTATACAGTAGTTGAGGTATGGCCATTACACTATAATATTTCAATTGCGTCTCTTTCCTTGTTTTCTTCTTTAAGTGTTTATTGATACAGCCACAAAGCGATTTAATTTTGCTTTCAACCTCCTTATCATCTTGGTATGTGATGCTGCACCCTAGATACTTGAAATCTGGCACCTGTTCTATTGGCGAATCCTGTATGACAATCTTTGTTCTAATATGATTTGCCGCAGAAGAAGCCATAACTTTTGTTTTGGATAAGGAAATAGTCTGATTGTAATCTGTTAAAATGTTACTTGAAATCTAGCGCCTGTTTTAAAGTAAATTATATGTAACTTATTGTTTAGTGTAAAACTCCAGATTCTCTGCCGTTATTGTAAGTTTCATTTCGTTTCGCGAACGATTTCCCTTTAGTTTATCTGTGGGACGTGCTAACGGCTCTGATACCGTCTGTATCAACAAACCGTCGAGGTGCGCCGAAATCTTTTTCTCCTCAGAACTACATTTACGCCTACTTTTGCCTTATAATAATACATTTTTATTTCTCGTTGGGTCCGTGTTTATATCCTTGATGTGAGTATTTTTACACACTTAGGGAGTGTCCCCGCCCCGTCTAATTGCGTTAGCGTAGACCATACCTGAAATGAATGTTTTCAACAGGAACTATTTTTAATGTACTAAAAACAGTTACAGGGTTAATAAAAACTGTCAATGGGTACGGCTATGGCCGACTCTAGTAGAAGGCCGGAACATTAAACGTGCCAACGTTCCGTCTGAGGACTGTAAGCATAGTATAATATAATAGCTAAAGTCAACATGTTATATTAACATTGAAAATGTTTATAAGGACGTGTTGCACATTTGCGGCCAATCGCTGGTGCGTGATCGAAAATGGGAACCGGTGAGTTTCCATAGAAACTACTTCTTTGTTGTCAATAACGTAGTACACATATAAAACTTCGCTTATGAATGCGACTACATTTTACTTATAATCTGTATATTGGTAAATGAAGGATGAATTCATTGATTGGTAAATGAAGAATGAATACATTGATTGGTGAATGAACATTGTAACGTGACAGATATTCCACTAATAATTAATTCAATTAAGTCATATAAATAATTAAATTACATATAACCAAGAATTTCAAATGAAAATAAAATCCCACTTCAAAGAAAAACACCAATATAAAAGAAAACCAATAATTAAGTAATAAAAAAGCAACAATAAAATTCAAGCCAATAAATTAAAAGGAAACTCATATTAAAAAATCAGGAGATTACCCAGGTAATTTAGGAGCAGGTGATAAACAAGATACCCCAAACACAAGAAGAAACAAGAAGAGGAAGTTTATTAACAGGTGATAAACAAGATATCCCGAAATCAAGAAGGAAGAGTAAAGTTGGTTAGATGATAAAGAAGATACACCGAACCCAAGAAGAAAGAAGAAATTTATAAGCAGATGATAAAGAAGATACCCCGAACCAACCATCGGACAAAATAAAACAAAGTACCTTGGTTTACCCAAAAAGGAACCCAAGAAGGAAGAAGAGAAGAAAGGAAGATATAGGATGGGAAAACCACAATAAAAACTTATTATTAACTACCATGAACCCCAAACCAAATGTTAATACCATTAAAGAAAGTATAACACCCCAAAACCTTATGAAATTGTAATTTAATTATAGACAAAAGTATTGAGTAGTATGATAAGAAGTGCACCAACTAAAGTTATTATATGGTAAAATAAACAAATCTTCACAGTCCATTATGACTAAAGGTCTGGTCTGAGAATATAATAAAACTCAAACAGAAGTCAGAACCAACAGTGAATGTGTACCAGTGTAGTGTTTTTAAATGTAATAAACTTCAAGTTAACGTGTAACTATAACTTAAACAAGGTGCTATTAAATAACTTTTATATTTTATAATTAACAGGTGATGAAATGTTAAAAGGAAAAATATTTCCAATATTTCACAAATAAGGTCAATTTATTATATCAAAACATTCATAGTAATGCTAATAATAAAGGAAGTATGTGGGGAATGTTTACTATATCAAGGGGTTAGATAATAGTACAATATAATCAGAAAAGACTGAAAATAAATTAAGTTTAAATAAAATTAAGAAATTAAATGGCTAATAATATTTAGAGCCTGTGAACTCCACTTTAAAAGAGTTATAATAGAATAAGGTTTATATTTAGTGTAAGATGTTTTAGTTACATAACAGCATGCATATAGATTAAAATGTTTAGGTATGGATGCTGTATTAATTTATAAAATGTTTAAAAAGTATGTTCAAAATAGTTCCAACAAACATGTCTAACTTTGAAGACTGCTAGTTAATGTCAAATATTTTTTGTATTAGTAGCATTAATTATATGCTACTAGTATCAATAATTATGTAAGCAATTTTATTTCATGTTATGTTAACTTTTAAAAGTCAGAGGAGGTGTAGAATTAACTTTATTTGAAAAAACCATATATGTAAAATACTAAACTTTAGGCCAAATAATGAATTCCCAAAAAATTAATGTAAACTAGTTAATTAACCAATGAACCATGTAAACTAACAAGATTTATGTAAGGTGAATCGATAACTAATTACTGTAAATGATCCTATGCTTTAAAAGAGTAATATAGAAAAATGTCTTAAATTATAAAAATTTTCGAAATGTAAAAACTAACTATTTCAGAGGAGAAATAGTAAATTAAGGAATTATCACTAAAAGACAGTTCAATGTTAAATTTACAAGAAATTAAGAAAAGCGAAAGATTTGTGACCATTTGAAAATTATTATAATTATATTTCTAACACCTAAAATGGCAGAAATTTTGTACAAGAACAGGAAACAGAGTTTTGGGCCTAGATTTCCAAAAAGAAAGAAATATGGCTATTATAACAAAAATCTCAACAAATATGGACTATGACATATCAAATTAAACAGAATGAGATAAATAAACAAATTATGTGGTTAATAGTTCAAGAAAGCAATCAATAAACTAAAAATATTCCATATATAATGTACTTTATAATTATGTATATAGGAAATGAAAATTATTTTAACAATACTTTTCCAATATTAACTTGGCAAGATATTTCCTAAGACGAAGGAAGTAAAACAGTTCTTTGTTAACATTCAAATGGAACGGTCGATGCTGAATCGCGTTCTAAAACCGTATAACGAACTGTAATGGAGTAAAAGTTGAAAATCAGTGAAATACGAGAGTTACCTAAATTGACACTTTTTGACTTAAAATCAGTGAAATACTCTACCACAATAGTGAAAACAAACAATACACAACACAATACCAGTGAATTAAACCGTTCAAACAACCTAACATTAATAATTCACTTTGTAACAACTTTTCGAATTTTCGTCATAACCAGCAAACAAACAATACATCTAAAATAAGACAATTAACACCTGTGAACACTGAACACTTATCCAGGATACCAGAACAACACAATAGACCATATACACTATCACGTAGACAAATAAAACAGTTGTGAAGGGATTTTATTATCAGAATTTCCAACCATCAGTTTGCAGTAATATTCCACAGCGAGACGTGCCGCCATTGTGAATTTCCCGTGATGCAAAGTACCAACCAGCCACGACGTCGCTAGTCAACGATTGGGTATAAATTGTACTGTATACTACAAACATTATATATTATTAACAAATTGTCATATTTTACTTTTAAGACTTATATTTTTGTACATGTTATACTTTCTAGGCCTACCCTTCTCTGACTATATAAATATAATCGCTATAAGAACCTTTTTTCAATATTAATATAAAAAATAACCTGTAATCGCAAATCGATATATCCCTGTGAAAGAGTCGAAACATTGCTCAACATCGATTTTAAATCCATTGTTAAGAATTATTATTAATAAATCAAATTATTTCAATGATCTGGATTTTATAATTATTTCACATCTTAAATTAAGAGTTTAACTAACTACAGGACTTACTGGAAGACGATAAATCTTAACTGAAAGGGATATACTGGAGCAGCGCTGAAAGTCACTAATCGATTACAGCAAGAAGATAATCTGATTAACTCCGGATTTAGTTAAGGTCTACCAGAAGTGTAAAATTTAACCGAAATAAACTCACAGAATTTTAAAATTTCAAACAAAACACAGAACCAGGATTATTTCTATATTATAACAATAACAAACAAACATAACATTTTTTTTTGAACAAAATTTTTTTTAAATAAAATTTTTTTTCTTTTCTTTGAACCTACACAAAGAAATATATTTATTTGTAACCAGTGAAAACAGGTCTTGTGTGTTACAACTTGGCGCTCACAACAGTGGGGCTTAACATAGAAGAACAGTGGCTTGTTACAGATCGACGCTCAAGACAGTGGAGCGTAACAACGTTGAAGAACAAGAAGGTTTAAACGAACCTAACATTATTTATTTGTACTGTGTTACAACATAAATATATATATTTTTTAGATTTATTGAAGCATTTTCAATGCCCTTCTCTGTGCATTGCATTTGTGCAATGCATGTAAATTTTTTTATTTAATTTCATAGCATTACTAAAATCATGAGTAGGCTTATTTATAGCTAAATCTAAGTTATAGGTCTGTGCGCACTTAGTACTATACGTTTAAGTTGAAGAAATTAGTGAATTAGTGTTAGGCTTAATGAATTAATTTTGTTCGAGTTATTAATTCGTATCATATAAATGAGTTAATTATTATATTTCTTAAATAATATAATATTATTTTAGATAATAAACTTTTAATTTGCAAAAAGTGAAGAATCATAAAACTGCTGTTAACCGGCAATTAAAAATGACGCTATTTTAAATACATAAATTAAGAGATCGTCTAGTCGGCCTCAAAATATCAGCTGGTTCTAGTGTTGCAACGTTTAATGTTCCGGCCATCTACTAGAGCCGGCCATGGTCCGGGTGAATCATATAATCAAAGTGCGTTTCGATCGACTCAACCTCTGGAAATGACTATCATGGAATAACATTTATAGAACAATAACGGGCGGGAGAGACGTAATGCTTGCCACACTACCTTCCTTTTACGCCGAACTGCTTACTTAGGCTGACTACACAAAAAAACTTCAATGCAAGAGGTCGCCGCCAGCCACCGTGTGGTCACCTAACCAGGTTTCTGTATCAATGCATGTGACGCTTGACTTTACCGATGCTTTGAACACACGCCCGAGTCTAATATTAATATACAACATAATGATAAAGGTTGTGCAAGGATCGGCCAATAAGTGTAGCCACATTTCTTACAGCGTTTGTGAAACGTCGACACAAATGGTGTGTCCTCTTTCCGTTTTTAGTTCATTCCTGATGACAGCAAACAGGCGTGGTACGGTTGAAACGCCATTTGCTGCTTGAATTAGAGTCGTATCACACTGATAGAAGCAGTACAGAAAGAGTACATAAATTATAGTGTTTATACTGTACAAAGAAAGTGAATTGTAATAATATTTGCATTCCTAGTATAAGTAAAATTTCTGTGACCTTGTCAGAGCGGCAGTTTCTTAACACCATTTAATGCTTCTTTGTATTCACTACTTAAAAATGGGAACCAAACCAAAAAAATCGGTATAGAGAACTATAGTACATGACTTCCATGTTCTAATTAATTATAACATTATTTTTAATATGTAGACTCAGGACGAAGTCAAATATATCAGCATAATTCTGGTAAAAAGTGGTGAGAAAGATAATCAAAATACGAATTTTATTGTACCTAGTTGTTAATATTTTAAAATGAAGTACTAAATTACCTTTTTATTTAAACAATGCGAAAGAGAGCAAAATTTGTTATCTGTGAATTTTTGAAAACGAAAAATTATTTTGTTTACGTATCCGTGGTTACATAGCATGGAACGATATCAATTGTTCATATTTTATTGCCATTTTTAAGTTTTCGGTCGAATAAATTTATAACATCCATACAAAAAATTACCCCCTTCATCTATTCTTTTCATTTATAGATGTTTAATCAACCTTTCTACAGTCAATTATTATGACCTTCTTTTCAGGATACTTTATCAAAATTAAGAACTTTACACTCTTGTTAAAACGTAAAACGTTGCTGGTAAACTACCCCTCCGCCTTAACCGATCTTCACCAAAATCAATAGGCTTTGAGTCCTCTACAACTCGGGTACATATGCAAAACATTATTTGATACTGCTTGAATTTGCGGCAGTTATTGTTCGCCATAGAAAAAATTCTACACCACAGTCACTTTTCGGAAAATGACTTTTCTTCATGCTTTGAGGGTAGTACAATCATAATCTGCCCTTATCTCGAACACAATTTTTCTCGCGCTCACCATACTTCCATTTCCTTACGGAACATGGAAGTAAAAATGATAACACGCTCAATACAGTGACGCCACTTGTCCGCAGTTGTTTCATTTACTGACTTCTCTATCAATTGTTTAATATCGGACAGACAATACAATGTTGTGATGATCAACATATCCTTTCAACTGGCTCCTATTTAATTCAGTGGGATTCAGAATACAGTGACAAGGAGAAAGTGTTAAAATTGCGGGGCTCGACTTTTTTTTAATATCATCTGCTACGAATTTTTTAAATTTTGGTTTATTTTGTTTTTCCGTTCAGTTTTTCACTTAACGTTTGTTCAGAACGTAGCCTATATTTTTAAGTTAAGCCACACGACACAATGTCAGCTTAGCAGACTCGTACACTGAAATGCTGGCTGGTAATGGATATTTTCAATCATCGACGAAAAAGTCTCGGAACTACATGCTTGTAAACAAAAATTATTAAATGTCGTAATGGAAAACGACTTGTCACAGTAAGAGTAAATGGTCAAACAACTCTCACATGACTATTCGGACTTTCTGCGCATGCGCATAACACATTGTTGTCGGAACAGTGTTGGCGCCTCTGACCAATTGTGTTTCAGATGTGCCGCGCGGGTTTGTTTACATCAGGATTGAACTATCAACGGAAAGAGTATAGAAATTCTGTTTATAGGCTTCTTACCGACCGATCCTCGCTATACCCTTTCACCATTTATCGATTGACGGTCACTAGTAATTTAAGAATAACAATAATATATACTAGAGGTCCCGGGTTCGATTCCCGATCCCGCACCATAAAATCAAGGTGCGTTTTCCAGCCCCCAGGTCGACTCAGCCTGATGAAAATGAGTACCTGGGATAACATCCTGGGGATAATAATGGGCGGTTGAACCGTAGTGCTGGCCACACTGGCTTCCTTGTATGCCGTTCGGCTCACATAAGGCAGCCTACCCTGCCTTACTCCTAAGCTACTTCGGTGGTATACATGAGAGCCATTATTATTATTACAATAATATAACGGTTATTATTAATTAAATCATATTTAAATAATAACTCAATAAATAATAATTATTAAATTTTAACGATGGAATGTTTAGCGAGGGTCGAGCAATAAGTATAGGGATAACACAAAATTTACAAGATCTGTGTCTACATTTTGACAATATTTATTGTCAACATCAGGACCTGTGTAAGGGCACAAGAGAAAATAATATCAATCACAAAAAGATCAATTAATTGAGTGAATGTGTTAGCGTCAGTGGCGACCGTCCGCGCACGCGCGCGTGTGTGTCTGCGAGTGAGAGAGAGAGAGAGTGAGAAAGAGAGGTAGTTGAGACAGTTTGTTTTACAAACAGAATTATCACTGTTGCACACCACTATAGAAAAATTATTCCGATTAGCGCTTTCAAGCTTTACAGCTCATCATCAGATCGATATTTTCTCCGATCTGACGATGAGCTGTGAAGTTTAAAAGCGCTAATCGGAATAATTTTTCTATAGTGGTGTGCAACAGTGATAATTCTATTTGTGATTATAACCACTAACACAACTTTCTTAATTAAGTTTGTTTTACGTCAACAAAATAATTATATTATTTACATATACAAAATACATAGACAAAATTTTAATGCTACAAAAATAGTTAATACAATATTATAATTTAAAATATTGATAATGCAATAATCTCTTAATTATATTTATAAATAATTATAGACACAGAAATCATATACTTTACATTGGAATTGGTACAGAAATATTTTATAACTATCTATATTGGAACATGTAGGCTCTATAATTACTGTACGTAATCTTCAGTTTTCAGCTTCTTTGTCTTTCTCTCTTCCTCTGCACTCCCTCTATTTTTTACGCTGTGTGATCTTTTAGTCACTTCTCCCTGTCAGAATGTAATATATTAATGAATGTTTCTCACAAACCCCGTATATCACGTTCGTTTTTAAATGGTACAATTAACATTTGTACCGTTAAAGAGGGCGGGGATACATTCCTATACTGGTCATTGTTTCGTCAGGTATGTAGGCGTTGCCTAAACAGCGCCTATCAGTTTACTGTAAAGGCCACTATACAGTATACTTGACAGAGAGAAATCTATTAGCTGAAAGGTCAGTGAATGCTGTTACAGTATTTCTCATTACAGAACAGTCGCGGAGTTGGTTCCCTTCCTGCACACATGATGGACACTGTATTGTGTATTACAATTTACATTCGCCAAGCAACGCGGTAATTAATCTTTGTATTTTAGTCTCTGGTTCTTCTTCCTTCCTCTGTCTCTCATTCTCTCTCTCTCTCTCTCTCTCTCTCTCTCTCTCTCTCTCTCTCTCTCTCTCTCTCTCTCTCTCTCTCTCTCTCTCTCACACACACACACACACACACACTCAATATATTACTGTCTATATAGATAATAATACAGCTGTGTGTGTCTACCCGCCGGGGCGCGCGCGTGTGTGTAAGGGGCGGCTTTACAATAAGTACCACAGAGCTGCAGAACCACAAGTCGTATTACAAAATATTAACACTATAGTTGTATTTACATATTATTCACGCAGATCATTGCTTCAGAGTGAATTTTATTTTAATGTATTTTTCTTCTTCTTCTGATAGTTCCTATCCGTATCGGATGTTGGATATCATACAGGCTATTTTAACTTTCTGCACTGCTGTACGGAATAAGTCAGTTGTATTCATGTCTAACCAGGTCCTTAAATTTCTCAGCCATAATATTCTCGGTCGCCCAACTCCTCTCCAAGTACTTCTCCCTGTAGTATGGACTGCAATAAGTAAAATCTCTGTTAATTTCTCATGAGATGTCCCAGATACTGAAGCTTTCTAATCTTTACTGTGTTAATAACTTCCCTATCTTTCTTCATCATTCTAAAAACTACAACATTAGTTATATGTGCTGTCCATGAAATGCTCAGAGTTCTACGGTAGAGAGCCATATTTCGAAAATTCCAATTTCTTAGTTGTGACTTCGGTGAAAGTCCAAGATTCTACACCGTAGAAGAGGACCCAGAAGACGTAGCACCGTAGAAGTCTCACCTTTGTGTTTATTGTTAAATCGTGACTTTTGAATAAACTGCGCATTCAAGTGTACACTGCTCTTGCCTTTTCAATTCTGCTCTTCATTTCTTGAGAGTGGTCCCATTGTTCATTGATTATAGTACCAAGATATGCAAAATTGGCTTACACGTTCAACTGGCCTTTGGTTTATATTAAGGGTGCAGTTTGTGAACTTGTTCTTAGATACAATCATTAGCTTCGTTTTATTAACATTGATGTCTAGACCATATCGACGGCTGCTTTCTGTCACTCTATTCGTTACTTGTTGCAGCCCCTCTAGCTACCTGCGAATATGACAGTATCATCCGCTTAATGTATTTTACTTATTCTTTCACAGTTCAGAGAGATTCCCACATCACATTCATCTACAGCTTCTCTAAAAATACCTCCCGAGTAGATGTTGAATAAAAGCGGAGATAGTATACATCCTTGTCCTTTTATGAAGTAAAAAGAAAATTTAATATAACCAAAATGTATTTTTATTTAACGATATTAACCGAACGGTCTGTCTATAGTATCCGAGCGTCCGAACTTGGAGTAGGAGAACTTCCTAAGAAGTACCGAGTGTGGCGCAACAAAGTCTGAGGAAAAACAGAATAATGTGAAAGATATTTATTCTAAAATTCCTGTCTTATTTTATTATTCAGTGACGACCCTGAGTTTTGTTAAGAACAATTAGGGATAATTAAAATTTTAATAAATAAACACTTGGCATAGTTCTACAGATAATTTGTATTTGTAGTTTCACCAGTTACGGCAGATTCACAGTTTAGACTTGAACTAAGGGAACGAAGTGCATGTTAGGCGGAAGAGGGGAGAGATGAAGGTGTTGCATGACAAAAGGAACAATTGAAAAACCCAGGTTAAAAACGGTTAGTGAACAAAGTTGAATCTACTCTTATAGTTCACTAAGCTGAAGTTGACTATATTCTTATATAGTCCGAAACCGTTTTGTTTCCTCCATTCTCCTGGAGTGACCTTACCACGTCATATATTCCTTCGACGATTTTCATTTCAACATTCGTTCATTCCCTGATGAAAGGGTAGTGAATTATGAGAAGCGGGACTTCGATAAGGCGGAAGTGATAACCCTAACTTTTAAAACCGTAACAGGGACACAGAGTGCTTGTGTAGCTGTAGAGGAAGCATTCTGCCTGGACGAAAGTAACCTGCAGGTAAAACCCTCCGGTCTTCAGGTGGAATCTTAAGAAATGCGGTAGCACCTCATTCTTCTAACGAAAGAAAATGCTGAAACCCCAGTCGCATGCTAAACTGGATTCTGTCACAAGCTTATCAGATTCTCTTACTTAGATTTTAATCACTGTTTGAATAAAGGAAATAATTATTTCATCATCAACATCTTTACAACACGGCATACGCAAGATGCTGCCTGTTCCGCCTTCAAAAATCCTCCAGCCATCTCTTCCAGGGTCTACCCACACACCTGTGTTTTGTAGATTTGTATTTCGAGACTTGCTTGGACAGTCTGGAACCTGACATTCTTTCTAAGTGTTCTTTCCACCGTTGTTAGTAATCTTTTAATTTTTCATTCAAGTTAAAAACTTGTAACTCCTCTCTTACGGCCTCATTTCTTATACGGTCAAGTTTAGAAAATCTTTTATCTCCTCTTAAGAATGCCATTTCCGAGGCCTGTACTTTACAGCCTTGTTTCTTGGTTTTGTCCGTAATTCACACCCATAGGACAGTACAGGGACTGCCATAACTTTGAAAAGCTTTAATTTTGTATCTCGACGTACAGTGTTTCTAAAAATACGGATGATTGTTGCAAAGATCGTCTGGAAATTGCCTAACGTAACATCAATGTCATAAACTTAGTTACTATCATAGCCAATATCATTTCCTAAGCAATTAAAGTGGCTCACTAGTTCTAGAATACGATCACTAATCATTATTTTTGTTCTTATTCCCTCCTTACCTCGAAATGACATTACTTTGTTTTTATAGTGGAGATTTTCATATTGTATTGTTTGCAAATCTCATGAAGCTTAAAAACAGATTTTTGTAAATCAGATTCCGTATTTTGAATTACAAGCAAGTCATCAGCAAACTACAGCACATTCAAATATCTGACTCGTGATACCTTAATACCAGGGTGCATCAGATGTTTCCATTTCCTTACTAAATCGTCGATATAAGTGGTAAAAACATTAGGTGATATCCTGCACCTTTGTCTAAAAGACCTTGATTGACAGGTATCTGTTGAGATAATCTACAATTACTTGAATAGCTGTTTTAGTTCCGTTATAATAGGCCTTGTAGACTCATTATACGTTGTTAAGGGTACCCCATTCTTCTAATATTTGTCACAAAAATTGTATATCTACTCTATCAAACTTCTTTTAAAAATCGACGAAAGCTACATGCGTTTCTTAACTGAACTCACGATGCTTCAAAATGATTGAAAATTATTATTTTTGTAGCTAAAACTAGGCTAATTTAATATTGATGTAAATTATTTCGTAAGTCGATGTTAGATAAGTTATTTTGGACTCCAAACCACCGAAATGTACAGTAGCTAAGTCCATTGCCACTGCTACAGAAAAATTACGAGATTACATTCGGTTTATTTTTATATATTTTGGACGTATTTATAGCGCTGTGGTGAGGATATTGAATCAGTTACTGTCACTGTTGTGAGACTGGAAATGGTCTCCTTAAAGAATTTCCTCTCCTTGTAAAGGGCATCGAGCAAAAAAGCGAATTAAACCGACGCTGTGTTAAAGCGGCCGACTATCGCGAGACACAGTAGAATTCCTTTGATCCTTGTGGGAACTAAATCTCGTGGGCTGTGGGAGGAGCGGGTGGATATAGTAATATTGCCGCTGACATAGAATTGATACCTCATGTCACAATCGTCTCTTTCTGTGCTGCTTTACCATACAATGCTTTATTTATATGTTGTACTGAAGAGCGAGCATAAATATTAAAATGTCAAAGGCCACACTGTAGACTCATAATAACAGCTTCAATACCACTGGACGTGATTTAAACATCTATATTCTGCCCTACGATATTTTAAATCAATTTCATGTGTTTGTCGTAAGACAAGTTAAAAAATATCGATATGGAGAACCATACTTGACTTCAATGTTCTAAGATTTATATTAAAATCATTTACTTGAATTCAGTTCGATAATTTCTAAAAAATATTCACCACTCTCAAACTATTTTCGCAATTAGACATTTTTGTTATTATGGGGTAGTCGTTTAATGTAATGTTATTTTCGAGTCACTTTATTTATAAAAATTAGGTACTTTATTCTTATAAAGAAATTGAACTACGCAGGTAATCATCCCTCCTCCTCAACCGATCCCCACCATTAATGATTTTTACACTTTCATAAAGTAATAGTTTTATCGTATGTAATTCCTACGGTATCTTATCCTTCAAAATTAAATATTCCGTATTTTACTTGATTTAAGCACAGGAATTTTCAAAAAATCACCCCTCCCCCTAAAATATCCACTCTATTTAAAATTATCTCATTTACCATTTTACAATGGATTAATATTTTATTTTCGTGCCACTTATTTGTTAAAATTAAGTATTTTACTCTTCTTAAAACACAAAACAATGCAGGTAAACTACCCCTCGCTTCTAACCAAACAACCGAATAACAGCCTGGCAAAAAATTATTTTATTTTTAACAATTCCCATTGTTTGAAAATGTTTAAACGAATTTTTATGTACTTTACTCTTGTTAAAACGTAAAACGTTGCAGGTAAACTACCCCTCCTCCTTAGCCAATCTTCACCAAAATCAACAGGCCTTGAGTACTCTACAACTAGGGCATACATGCAAAAAGTTATTTGATTCTGTTTGAATTAGTGGCAGTTATCGTTCGCCATAGGGTGGCTCAGTAGTCCAGTGGGTATGGCACCTGGCTACTAATCTAGAGGTCTCGGGTTTCGATTCTCGGGCCCGCACCATAAAATCAAGGTGCGTTTTTCAGCCCCCAGGTCAACTCAGCCTGTTGAAAATGAGTACCTGGGATAACATCCTGGGGATAATAATGGGCGGCTGAAGCATAGTGCTGGCCACACTGCCTTCTTTATATGCCGTACGGCTCACATAAGGCAGCCTACCCTGCCTTCTCCTAAGCTACTTCGGTGGTACACATGGGAGCCATTATTATTTCGTTCGCCATAGAAAAATTCTACACACAGACACTTTTCGGAAAATGATTTTTCTTCATGTTTTGAGGGTAGTACAATCATAATCAGCCATTATCCCGAACACAATTTTTATTTTGCGATCACCATACTTCCATTTCCTTACGGAAAATGGAAGTAAAAATATCTCAAATTTTGTGCGAATAACGTTGAACATACTCCTTACAAATAGAAGTTAAGAATGAAGTCTATGGCCCACACTTTGTAAAATATAAAAATTCTAAGCTGAACTATATCAAAAATAAAAACATAATAATAATAAATTATTATTATCATTATTAAACAAACTTTTCTTGGCATAATCACATTTTGTAACGCTAACTAATTATTTTTATT